>PVJC01014136.1:0-36885 GCA_004026665.1 Murina feae | reverse complement strand
TCCTTGAAGGCCTGGGGTTATCTTCTATAATTGATACACTGTTCCTTTAAGGCGGCCTTCTAACTAACGAAGCCTCCTCTGCCTCACCTCGCAGCAGCGTCTATAATGAAACAATTGTTACTTTTACTGGTTAGGCCGGAGCTGCTCTTTCCTTCAGCTCCGGAGGATTCTATGATTGTTATATTGTTTCAAATGTTTCTAAGCTGTGTTTTTGGTTTTCTTAAAAATATATATTTTATTGATTTTTTACAGAGAGGAAGGGAGAGGGATAGAGAGTTAGAAACATCGATGAGAGAGGAACATCAATCAGCTGCCTCCTGCACACCCCTCACTGAGGATGTGGCTGCAACCAAAGTACATGCCCTTGACCGGAATCGAACCTGGGATCTTTCAGTCCGCAAGCCGACGCTCTACCCACGGAGCCAAACCGATTAGGGCTCAAAGCTGTGTTTTGCTAGAGGCAGTTTAATCGGAGCTGAGCTGAAGGGCAAAGCTTCACTTTCGCTCCTGCCGCAATGGAAAGGGCTGTTTACTCAGGTCCGTGAGTGGCGGCCGCCATGTTGGCTGGGCTAATTTGCATACAGCCGCTCTGATTGGCTGGTGGGCGTGACTTACCCTGTCTCGGAGAAACGGTTAATTTTAATATTTCGCTTTTATAGAGTAGATTTAATTCTCACAACAACCATCATCCCCATTTTACAGAAAAGGAAACGCAAAGAGGTAAAGGACTTTTGAATCCACCTTTTCAGATCTCAAACCCCAGTGTGGGCATGGTTACTTTGACAGTCAGAGGAGAGTGTGTATTTCATTATGAAGGTACCTATTAGATTTAAAAAGATTCTTTTGAAAAGAGCTGACGTTTGGGGAGCTCCTACCCTATGCCAGGCATTGAGAAAGGCTTGCCTGCTGTTTCTATTTGATTACCACAACCACGCAGTGAACAGAGGCAGAATCTGAGGCTCAGAAAGGTTGAGTGACTCTAACCCTTAGGTGGTAAACAACACTGTCTCCCTGTACAGACGTGAGTTGTCATCATCATCATCTTCTTCTTCTTCATCACCACAAAGAGCAAGGGGACATTACCCATTAGGAAAATGTGAACCAAAACCCCCAAAGAGATACCACTTTACATCCCACTAGGATACCCGCAATCCAAAAAGACAGATAATAACAAGTGTCAGGTGAGGATGTGGAGAAATTGGGACAGATATTGATGGTGGGCATGTGCAATGGTCCAGCTGCTGTGAAAAATGGTTGGTTCCTCAAAAGGTTGAAAGAGTTACCAAGTGATCCACCAGTTTCATTCACAGTTACATACCCAAGAAAACTGTTCATGCAAACATATGTTCTTGCAAAAATCTGTACACAACTGTTCATAACAGCATGATTTTAAAAAATATGTTTTTATTGATTTTAGAGAGAGAGGAAGGGAAAGGGATAGAGAGATAGAAACATTGATGAGAAATGTGGGGATTGAGCCCACAACCCAGGCATGTGCCCTGACTGGGAATCGAACCAATGACCTATAGGTTCATGGGTTGATGCTCAACCACTGAGCCACATCAGCTGAACAACAGCATGATCCATAATAGCCCTAAATTGAGAAACAACCCAAATGTCCACCAAAAGTGGACCATCCTTACAGTGGAATATTATGCACCCATAAAAAAGAATGAAGTACAGATACATGCTCCAATGTGGACATGATGTGTGTCTCCTTGAAAACATGATGCTGAGTGAGAGAAGCCAGACACAAAAGACCACATACTATGTGATTCCATTTATATAAAATGTTCAGAATAGGCAAATCCATAGAGACAGAGAACAGATCAGTGGGTGCCTGAAGCTTTGGGGGAATGGGAATGTAACTAAGGGAGGTGGGATTTCCTCTTGAGGTGATGTAAATATTCTAAAATTGTGGTGATGATTGCACAACTCTGTGAATATGATACAAATTATGAAACATTACAATTTAAATGGGGGAATTGTATAGTGTACAAATTATATCTCAACTAGTGGCCCGGTGCATGAAATTCATGCACAGGGGGGTGAGGGTGTCCTTCAGTCCAGTCTTTACTCTCTCCAAACTGGGACTCCTCAGGGGATGTCCAACTCCTGGGATCCAGCCTAAACTGGCAGTCAGACATCCCTCTCACAATCTGGGACTGCTGGCTTCTAACCACTCACCTGTCTGCCTGCCTGATTGCCCCTAACAACTCTGCCTGCCAGCCTACTCACCCTCAACTGCCCCCCCCTTGCTGGTCTGTTCATCCCCAACTGCCCCCCCTGCCAGCCCAATTGCCCCCAACTGTCCCCCACTGCTGGCCTCCTTGCCCCAAACAGCCCCCCTGCCAACCTGATCTTCCCAACTGTCCCCCCTCCCCTGCCAGCCTGATCACTCCCAACTGCCCTCCCTCCTGGCCTTATTGTCCCTAGCCACCTCTGTCTTGGACCTGCCACCATGGCTTTGTTTGGAAGGATGTCTGGAATGTCTCCTGGTCTAATTAGCATATTACCCTTTTATAAGTAAACTTGAGGCTCGGTGCACAACATTCGTGCACTGGGTGATGAAGGGGCCTTCAGCCCAGCCTGTGCCTTCTCACAGTCTGGTACCCCTCAGGGGATGTCCGACTGCTGGCCAGCAGTCGGACATCCCCTAAGGGGTCCTTAGCACTGCCACGGAGGCAGGAGAGGCTCCCACCACCACTGCTGTGCTCGCCAGCCATGAGCCTGGCTTCTTGCTGAGCAATGCTCCCCCCATGGAAGCACACTGATCACCAGGGGGCAGCTCCTGCATTGAGTGTCTGTCCACTGGTGGTCATTGCACATCATAGCAATCAGTTGTTCCTCCGTTTGGTCAATTTGCATATTAGCCTTTTATTATATAGGATATGAGCTTTAACAAAACAAAACAAAAAAAAGATCATGGGGAGCCTTCCTAACCACGGAGAAGATCTAAAGTGGTATTTACAGGTCTGATCCTATTCCTGCCCCTAAGCAGTGATGACTCAGATAGCTACCAGCAGCACTACTACTTGCACCCTGATTCATGGCCTTCTCCTTGAAAATCAAGGGTGTTGTCCTGTATTTTCCCACCTTTCCCGGACATGCCCCACCCATTTCGCCCTGGCAGGCCTGGGATAGAACCAGAGTGTCACGCTTGCCTCCCAAGCTTCTTTCTGAAGCAAACTGGCACGGCTTCCTCCTGTCTGCTGCTTGTTGGCCGCCCTTCCCTCCCCTTTCCCCCCAAAACACACACACACACACACACACACACACACACACACACACACACTTCTCTGCCAGCTTGCTGTGAGACACACATCTCAGGTTTTAAAGCCACGTGGAATTCAGAATGTGCACCAGAAGCTGCACCTTGGGGTTTCCTGTGCTGGCAACCAGTGCAGAGATCTGGGGTCATCTCCACACCCCACTTACCCAACATAGGAAAAGACAATCATGTGGAAGAACCACTTAATGGTGCCATAGCTCATGCTCTGGATCCGGATGATTTTGTTGGTCTCATACAGGAGCATGTCCTCGCAGCAGGCTGTCATGGTGAGAGGCTCCAGAACAGCCACAGCAGACCCACCAGTAAGAGAAAATGAAACTCCCTAAATTTAAACCGGAGCCTTTAAGTTTGAGCTCCTTCAATGGTGACGGAATGGGGGCGGACCCTGGCTGCTGCCCAATTGTTGCTGGGAGATAAACAAGGGAAGTCAAGTCCTATAGGCCTGCCTGGCAGCTGACCCCGCCCCCGCTGGCCTCCCTCACATGCTGGCACAATGGTGGTGTTCAAAGGAAGGGCTTTTTTTTTTTTTTGGTTGCTGTTGTTTTTAGAATTCTGCCCTTCCTCCAGTTCCTTTCACTTTTTTGACTCATTTCATTTGGGGGAAGGGGACTACCCTTCAAATGTCAGGAGACCCAGTGCTTCCATTGTGCGTTAGTAAAGGGCCTAGATCTTTCCATGGCCTCAAGAGCCACTCAGAGTTCATTTTCTGCAACCCTTTATTCAGCCCCAGAAATGTATGAACGCCAGGTGAACGAAGGTCTCTGCCTCCCCTTCCGCCCTCACCCCCTACACACTTGCTCACAACACCCGTCTGTAGATAGTGGGGAATCAGATTTGCTGGGTAATGAGGAGGGGTGGACTTTATTTCTATGCTGAATATTTCCTGCATGACCTTCTGTCTGGATCCTCTCTCTGTCCTGCTCTGTGCCCTGGGAGGTCTACCCAGGACTTAGGCCTAGCAGCCTAAGACTCCCAGGAACAAACTTGCCATCCAACAAAGCTAGGATTTGATCCCTCAGTGAGGGCGAACACATGCCAGAGGAGCTGTGGGGTGTCCCCAAGCAAAGGGACAGAGTTTTTGGAGGATTCTGGTGGAGTTTAGCTTAAATTTCAATGAAAGCAAATTTTGGCAGGTTTTGTATAAAATGGTCAACTTCAGATCTGGGTTTTAAAGTGGGCCAAGGGCCCTTTTTCCTTGGAAGCAATAAAGCTAAGATTTCGAATGGTCCAAGAATCCTTCATCTGAAGCTCTGGGCCGAGGGCACATTAAGGCCACTTCCATGAAGTTTTCTCTTCTGTATGCAGGCACTGTTAGGATCACCAAATGAGGAATACATGAGGCCAAAAGGGATAAAGGTCACCTGGAAACCCAAATGACCTGAGCCCCAAATGTGCCAGCACCCAAAGACGGGAGTCAGAGGTTTTTAAAGGACCCTAGGCAGGCTTTTTCTGGGCGGAGAATTCTCTGTGCAGGTCAGGATTCTGGGAAACTCTGGAGGGGAAAGAGAATGGTCTTAGCAGGTGGAATGTGGTCTAAGCAAGCAGAATGTCCATTGTGAAGTGGCTTAAAGGTCAATTCTCAGGGGAGGGGGTACCAATTCAATTATTTGATCACACCTAACAGGTACTATTTAAAAAAAAATTACTGATAGATCTTTAAACATCTCTATATCCAGACCAAGCCTTTCTGAGATCCTCACCTGTGCAGAATCACCAGACCTAAACACCCAAAGACACTTCAAATCACATCTTCACAATGGAACACCTTCCCACAAAGCAACTGTGCAGCGAAGGACTGATGAGAGGACCTTGGAGGAGCAGATGAGGACTGCTTTTCCTGCCAGCTTAGCCACGAGGGCAGGGAGCTCAGGGTGTTTTTTTGTGCGTGTTTTTTTAACATATATATTTTTATTGATTTCAGAGAGGAAGGGAAAGGGAGAGGGAGAGATAAAAACATCAATAATAAGAGAGAATCATTGACCGCCTGCTTCCTGCACATGCCCTCCTAGGGATCGAGCTTGCAACCTGGTCATGTGCCCTTGATTGGAATCAAACCCGGGACCCTTCAATCCTCAGGCGAACGCTCTATCCATTGAGCCAAACCAGCTAGGGCTCAGGTGGTTTTTAATGGGGGACATAGAGTCAAGGAAAGATTGAGAGGGGTAGTTAAGATGGAAACATTTGAGCCATTCAAAGATGTTCAAAGAGCCCTAGCCAGTTTGCTCAGTGGTTAGGTGTCAGCCTGTGGAATGAAGGGTTACGGGTTTGATTCTGATCAAGGCGCATGTGGGAGGCAACCTATCGATGTGTCTCTCTCACATTGATGTTTGTCTCTGTTTCTTCCCCTCCCTTCCACACTCTCTGAAAATCAATAAAAAAAAATATATATCCTAGGGTGAGGCTTAACAAAACAACAACAAACCCCACAAAGACGTTCAAAGAGGAACATCTAGATTGGTGGTCTCTGTTTCTTTGTGAAGCAGGAAGTGAGGTCATGAATGGAATGGGGGGATGTGAGTACTTGGGTGAAGGTTTTACGTGTGTGTGTGTGTGTGTGTGTGTGTGTGTTTCTTGGTACAGACCTGCTCTTGAATGCTTCCTGTATTGACTGCCTTCCCTGTCCCACTTCCCGTCTCCCTTTCCCAGCCCTCAACCTCCCAACTGAACTACTCACCAGCATTCTTGTCTCAGGGTGTGCTTTGAGGAAACCCAGTGTATTTCAGCCCCCTGAGCTGTGGTTATGAGTCTGGACTTTGTCCCGAGAGCAATAGGCAGGTTTATAAGCAGAGGCACAGCATGATCCCATTTTCACTTCAGTAAAGTCACTCCAGTTGCACCTTGGAAAAGGGATAGAAGGGGCAAGAGTGGAGACAGGAGGTCTGCCCAGGGAGAGGGTATAGTGGCATGGAGCAAGGCTGAGGGCAGATTCCTGAAGGACACCAACACCAAGGAGACTATGGCAGAGGCATCTGGGAAGGAGAGGAAACCAGGACAAAAGCCAGTGATTCACAAATAAGCCAGAGGCCAAGGCGATATTAAGAGCGGTTATAAAGCTGTGTAATTAAAGGCCGCTAGTGAGCGGACTACAAATGAGCGGAACAGGATAGAGTCGAGCATTAAACACAAAGACAAGTGGGAACTTAGCATGTGATAAAGACATTTAAAATCAGGGGAGAAAGGAATTGCTCAAGATAGATTCTCATAGCAATTGGCTAGCCATTTAGAGGAGGTCAGTGGAGGGAGGGTGTGTGGTATTCTAATTTTTCATGTTTAAAAAGATGTGTAACACCCTAGTCGGATTGGCTCAGTGGATAGAGCATTGACCCATGATCTGAAGGGTCCAGGGTTTGATTCCGGCCAAGGGCACGTACCTCAGTTGCAGGCTCGATCCCCAACCCCAGTCGGGGTGCATGTGGGAGGCAACCAATTGGTTGTGTTTTGCTTACATTGATGTTTCTTTCTCTCTCTGTCTCTCCCACTCCCTTAAAAAAAAAAAAGTGTAACTGAAATGCAATAGAATCATCAAATGTGAGCAGAATCAGTTACACAAAAAGGGATGTTCAAGTCATAGTTCTGTTCGTGTGGCACCCATTTTGCATTTTAGTGAAAAATGGGAACAAAGATAACTGGATGCTCTCTGCAATAACTGATAACGCCATACTCTCACCTGGCTGGCGTCTGGTTCTTCCTCCCACGAAAACTCCTGTTGGTGCCAGTACCAGTTTGGATTTGCAGCGATGATTCAATGATGCCAGACTGACTCTCCTTCAGAAGAACAGTGTTTCAGCCAAGATTCACTGTGGTTTCTTTCTTTCTTGGGAACTGGAGCTACTTTAAAAAGCCTGTCAAAATGAGGTCTCTTCCTCTATATTTCTCCATGGCACTTTCTCAGGAACGTGTCTTGCTCACCCTCTCTTCCTTCCTTCTCATCACCTAACTCAGAATCCCTACAATAAATGTGTCTGCTGCTTTGGAATGTCACAGAGTTAGGAGAATGTCCAGTGCTCTGCTATCCAAAAACGTTTTTCTTTGAGTTACACCAAACCAGTGCTGTCTAATGGGATGACCACTAACCACATGTGGCTATTTAAATTACTTAAAGTTAGCCCAGCCAGTGTCGTTCAGTGGTTGAGTGTCAACCTATGAACCAGAAAGTCACAATTAGATTCCCAGTCAGGGCCCATGCCTGAGTTGTGGGCTTGATCCCCAGTATGGGGCGTTCAGGAGGCAGCCAATCAGTGATTCTCTCTCTCATCATTGATGGTTCTATCTCTTTCTTCCTCTCCCTTCCTCTCTGAAATCAATAAAAATATATTTAAAACAATAAAAATAAATCAATAATTTTATTTAAAGTTAAATGAAATTTAAAATTCAGTTCTGCAGTCACATCCTATTTCAAAAGCTCAATATCCAGGTGTGACTAATGGCTCCCATAATAGACAGTGAAGATGGAGAACATTCCCGCCAGTGTAGATAATTCTACACACTGCACTGCTGATAAGATAGAGGGAAAGGTGAGTGTAGCTGCAGGTAAGGGAGGAAGGATAGGACTGGCTCAGTCAGATGGCATCTATTTTCTGTGCGAAATGGGAAGCAGAGGTGTCAGAAGACAGAGAAAGGAAAGGCAGAAGGAGGTTTGATGAGAGTGAAGAAGATTCAAATCAGTTGCTATGGTGATTAGGAGAAGAGAGCCAACAGGGGAAACAGGAATTCCAGCGTGGTGTTGAGACTGAAAGGTCGTGGAGGTGGTGTTGCAGCAGTCTAGATGACTGAGATTATGACAGGGGCCCGGGGCCTTCCCACCTGTAGGACCTGCCTCCCACCTCCACACTCAGGGGCCCACCAGGCCCTGACAAGTGGTTCAATAGTTTGAGAATGTGTAATTGTTGGCATTAACTGTGTGTATTGTGGTCTTCTATATTCTTTCCTGAAACTGTAAGCAAAACTACACATGTGTTCCTCCTTCTCCTGAAAGCACCTTTCTCTGGGGCAGGACTCTGCTTCGTTACCATATACTCTCCCTAATTTGTTTATGTTTTAATATAATTTTTATTGTTTTCAGAGAGGAAGGAGAGGGGGAGAGAGATAGAAACATCAATGATGAGAGAGAATCATTGATCAACTGCCTCCTGCATGCCCCCCACTAGGGATCAAGCCTGCAAATCCAGCATCAGATCATGACCTCCTGACTTTCTGATTTATAGGTCAACACTCAACCACTGAGCCAGGCCAGTCAGGCCTAATTCGTTTATTTAACAAGTATTTACTGAGGGCAGGGACTCTGGGGATATGTGAGTTAACAAAAGAGACCAAAATTCTTTCCCTCTTGGAGCTCATATTCTAAAGAAACAGGACGAATAATAGACAAGTCAGAAATATAGAATGTGAGAGGGCCATGCCCCCTATGGGGAAAAATCAAGCAAAGAAGGAAGATCAGATGTGTTTGGGGTTGAACTTAGTGGTTAAATTGAGGTGAAATTCACAGAACATAAAGTTAACCATTGTAAGGTGTAGAATTCAGTGGCATTTAGTACATTCACAATGCTATGCAACTACCACCTCTTTCTAGTTCCAAAACATTTCATCATCTTAAAAGGAAACCCTGTGCCTATTAGCAGTCACTCCCTCCTTCCCTGCAGCCCCTGGCAACCATCAATCTGCTTTCTCTCTTTATGGATTCACCAACCCCTGGTAACCACCATTTTTTCCCTCCTGTCTTTGTGGATTTAATTATTCTGGGCATTTCACATAAATGGAATCAAACTATCTGGTCTTTTGTGACATGCTTCTTTCAATTTGTATAATGCTTTCAAGGCTCATCATGTTTTAGTATATGTCAGTATTTTATTCTTTCTTATAGCTGAATAATAGTTTGTATGGATATATAACACATTTTATATAGCTGTTCATTGGTTGATGGACACTCAGGTTGTTTCCACCTTTGTCTATTATTAATAACTAGAGGCCCAGTGCACAAAATTTATGCACAGGTAGGGTTCCTAGTGGCTGCTGGCTGCCAGCTGGGGTCTCCCTTCCCCAACTGCCAGCTTCCTTTGTCCTGCGCTGCCCCCAGTGATTAGCACATGTTGTAGCAAGCAATCAAACTCCCAGTTGGTCAAATTCCCTAGGGGACACTGCATAGTAGGCTTTTGTATATATAGATGTTACCTTGAGCGTTCTGGTACAAGTATTCGAGTTCCCGTTTCCAATTATTTCAGTGGAATTACTGGGTCATATGCTGAAGTTTTTGAGGAAATGCCAAACTGTTTTCCACAGTGGCTGCATCATATTCCATTTCCGCCAACGGTGTCTGAGGGTTCCAATTTCTCCACATCCTCACCAACGCTTGTTATTTTTCCATTTCGTAAATAATAGGCTTCCTAGTAGTAAGAAGTAGTATCTCACAGAGCTTTGATTTGCATTTCTCTAATGCACATCATTGGGTATTGAGCATTCTTTCCTGTGCTCATTGACCATTTGTACAGCTTCTTAGAGAAATGTCTATTTAAGTTTTTTCCCCACTTTTAAATTGGGTTGTTTTCTTTTTGTCACTGAGATAAAAGAGTGGAGATTGGACTTTTAAATAGAGGGTCAGAAAAGGCCTCCCAGAGAAGAGGCCTTTTGAGTAAAGATCTTAAGAAGGTGAAGGAGCGAGTTACCAGGATGTCTGGGAAGAGCATTGCAGAGAGAACAGTGAATTCAAAGGCCCTGAGAAGTTACTTTCGCTTCTCTGTAACTCTGTTTTCCTGTCTGCAAACAGGAAGAATAAGGCCTGAAGACAATATCATGTAGAGTGTCAGCAAATTATCCACCCCAGGCTTGCCCCATGCCCTTGAGGAAGACATTTAACTTCTCAGAGCTACAGTTTGCTCACCTATGAAGTGGGGATGACAATCCTATCTACCTCACAGTGTTCCCACAAGAATTAAATGAAATAATATACTCAGCCAGGGCATATTCATAACAGTGCTCAGAAATGTGAGCTTCAAACCCAGATCAAGAGGACTTTGAATCTGAGGCCTCTGGGAGGAAATGCTTTACAGGAGAGTCGAAGGGGTGCTGTGTGGGGAGGCCTGTGGTGTAGGCTACTGGATACTTGATCGTATTTATGTTCTGAAGAGCATAATTTATTTATACACTAACACCAAGCAGGTTATAGCCTGAATGCCAGCTTTCACCAAGTGCCCTTGGGCAAATAGTTTAAACTCTTTGAACTCGGTTTCCTTATTTGTGCCTCAATCTTGTGGACAGTATTCAAGATCATATATGTGTGAATAAGAGAGGTGGTCAAAAAACTTTCCTCTCTAATTGCTTCATCATATGTCTCAGCAAATACTGTCATTTTGGGCGTTCCAAAACTTTCAACACAAAAATGCTATGATTTTTTTTTTTTTTGTGGCAGCTAAAAAAAACTTTTTTGGAGTTTCAGGCTATAGTTTAGATCCTGCTCTGGTAGTTACCTGCTGTTGGATCTTGGGACAGTGTCATAACCACTCTGATCTTTAGGTCCTAATCCAACCTTACAAAGCAGTTGTAAGGATCTGAGCTCATTTTTGTAAATCACCCATCAAACAACAGAACTCTGCTACACTGGTCTGAAGAAAAGGATGGGATGTCCAAGCAATTTGGATGGTGAGGGAGAACCAAAGAGAGACTGTCTAGAAAAGCTCCTGAGGGGCCAGCAGAGTAAAACTATAATGGGTGAGTTTCCAGCCCTCATTCTCCTCTCTGTAAAAGAAGCTAATATCAGGAGTCTCAAATCTGAGACTCTTCTCGGTCCATGGCTAGCTTGGTGCCCTCAGCCAAGCCCCTTCCTCTCTCTGTGCCTCAGTTTCCCAAGGGTTCCTCTCCCCAAACCCTCTCCTCTCTGAAACCATTTGTGGTACCGCCGCTGACCAGCAGAGGGCAGTGATGCACCAACATCGCTCTGAAGTCGTCTCAAAGTTCTGTTTTGTTTGCTGTTTTCCTCGACAAGAGAATTATGATGAAATAATAAAAGTGACATGTGTTTCTCTTTTTCAAAGGTCCTTATTTTATATTCAGTGCACAGTCAGAAGAGTTCTCGCAATAGTATGCAGATGAGGAAGGAGAGCCTCAGAAACATGAGAAACAACAAGGACACATGCCAACAATCCACTGGCAATCTAGACATTTGAATGCTAGGAGCGTATGTCTGGGCTTCTTAGCAGCAATAACCAATTACCCACTTTATGATTCATGAAGTACTTTCTGATCCTCAATATCAGAAAAGTGTTATCCTGTCCTATCTAGCTTATCAATAAGCAAGCTGAGGCTTCTAGATGTTATGCCATTTTGCTTATTATTTTCTTTTTAAAAATATATTTTATTGATTCTTTACACAGAGGAAGGGAGAGGGATAGAGAGTTAGAAACATCGATGAGAGAGAAACATCAATCAGTTGCCTCCTGCACACTCCCTACTGGGGATGTGCCCGCAACCAAGGTACATGCCCTTGACCGGAATCGAACCTGGGACCCTTTAGTGCTGTAACAGAAAGGCCAACTCAAATGAGCTTAAACACCTAAACATTAAGGAACGTTTGACTTCATCATGTAAACTTCAAGGTGACTCGTGCAGCAACTCAACATCAGCAAAATTGTCCTGCTCAAAAGTCAGCAGTGCCACTAAGCCCATTGGGGTTGACCCTGTTGGGATCTGCTCTGATGACACACATGGCAATGCGGAGGGGCAGGAGGACTGCACTCTGAATTTAAGTTCCGAGAGTCTGAAGGAGGAAAGGAGGACTGGCCTTGGGGAAGGGAATCAACAGTCTCTGTCACACACGCTGAGGCTGTTAATCCAGCTCCCAGAGAGCTCTAACTCTTAGATGTGTGTGCCTGCTGCTGGGAGTTAGGGGACAAAGCAGAATCCACACTTGGTCCTTATCCTTCCCTTGCTTATAGTCTCTTTAAACCAGACTTATATTACTTCCTTTTTACTCTAAGGACTTGTATTTTTTTATTGTAGAGAATGCTGACAGCTATAAAGAAGAAAAGCCAGAATTGCCCATAACCCACCACTCAGAGACAGCTACCATTAACATTTCTAGTTCTTTCTAGTCTTAGCCCCGTTTTCTAATTATTGCAAGTCATGCAAATTATCTCCTTATTTATTCATTCATCTGATAGCTATGGAGCTGAGAACTGGAGTGTGTGGTCAGATTCTCACTTTACTAGGAGTTCCAAGGACAATTTCATTGTTGCCCAGAGTGGTTGAATAAGGTTTGACTTGGGCTTTGAAGTGGACCTGAATGAGGAAAGAGGGTATAAGGATGGCCTTATAGTGAGAGGAAGGACATGTCCCAGGCACAAAAGTAGGGCAGGTGAGGGTAGGTGAGAAGATTGATTCATATTGGAAGGCTAGAAAGAGTCAGTGGTAGGGAAGATTCCAGGTGTAATATGTATCTGTTTTTTTGGCCAGTTCAGCAGTCATTCCCCCTTCTGATATCAGCACCCAATTTTGCTTTGGGGATTCACTTATTTCCCACAGTCAACTTTCAGCTCCTGTGTGGGAGAAGCTCCATACCCTTATTTAGAGATGGTTACATGACAGCTATAAAGAAGAAAAGCCAGACTTGCCCATAACCCACCACTCAGAGACAGCTACCATTAACATTTCTAGTTTCTTCTGACCAATCAGAATAACACCTCCCTCTGGTCAGTCATTGGCTTATGAATGGGCAGGTGACTAGATCAGGACCAATGAGACTGTCTGGATTTCTGGGTTTCCTTGGAAATTTAAGAAACCTGACTACATTGTGTGGCAGATTGGCTGGAGCTGAGAGGAAGCTGTCTGCTTCAGATGGGATATACACTGCACAGTTTGCCACAGTCCCCACCACTCTAGGGAAGATAGTTTAGCACTCTGTTTAGAACTCTTTGAGCCAAACACAACTTGTCTATCTGTCACACTTAGCCCTGGGAATGCTAGTTTGTTTTCCCTGTGTAGGTGCCAAGATGAATGGGAACAACCAGGGTGTGAGTCCTCCTTGCCAGTGGATGACCTTTAGGAAAATTTTTAACTGGCCCTGAGCCTCTACTTCCTCATCTGTTGTATCAGTGATTCTCAACCAGCAGCAAGTTTATCCCCTCTGGGACAGTTGATGATGTCTGGAGACATTTTTTGGTTGTTACTGACAACTAGTAGGTAGAGGCCAAGGATATTGCTAAATATCCTACAGTGCACAGAGCAGCCCCCAAGCTCCATGCACACACACACACACACACACACACACACACCCCAAAGAATGATCCAGCCCCAAATACCCATAGTGCTGAGGCTGAGAAACTCTGTGTTAAATGGAGATGGTAACAGCCCTAGCCGGTTTGGCTCAGTGGATAAACATCAGCCTACAGACTGAAGGGTCCTGGGTTTGATTGAGCCCAACTCAGGTCAAGGGCATATGCCTGGGTTGGCTCAATCCCCAGTAGGGGGCGTGCCGGAGGCAGCCAGTCAAAGATTTTTCTCATCATTGATGTTTCTCTCTCTCTCCCTCTCCCTTCCTCTCTGATATCAATAAAAATATATTTTTAAAAAATCTTCCAAAAAAATTAAGATGATAACAGTAGCTCATTTAAAAGGCTGTTGCAAAGATCCAGTGGAATCATCTGTTTAAGATCTGTCATTTCTACTTCCCCACCCGCCTTGCAAACTCTACAGATCAGTGACCAGATGGTTTTAGAGCAATGTTTGATATCCCAATGACTAGAACACGGAGATGCTAAGTAAATTTCTGAATTGAAACATTTATCAGATGAGTACAAATCAACAAATAGTAACTATCATCATCATCATCATCATCATCATCATCATCAATCAACACTATCTTCCCAGCCCCTGGCTCAGTGTATGAATGGTTTTCTACATTTGTTGAATGAATGAATGAATGAATGAATGAATGAATAAGAAATGGAGTATTTACTCATTAACCACTAATTTATGTGCTTTAGGAAGATACTGTAAACTCCTGGGAAATAGACCCAGTCTTTTTCTTTTTATGCAAAGAGGACTTTTGTTCATTAAAAAATTACTTTAAGGGAGTGAGACTTCTGCCAAGGCAGGGCCTGGCTCAAAGTCATGTAAAGTCGAGGACTCAACATCTCGCTCAGCTTAGGCAAAAAAGGAAAACGGGCCAGGCTTTGTGCAAACTTGCTGTGAAACAAGAGCTGTTTTCAGGGCCCAGGAACACTCTCTGTCCCATGTTTAATTTCTTCCATCTGTCTGGTATCTGACCTCCACTGCCCTCTAAGCCATTGCCACGCATTGTCTGCACATGTTCCCATATAAGGTGATCTCTCTCTCTCTCTCTCTTTCTCTTCCTCTCTTCCCCTCTCCCTCTCTTTCTCAGGGTTGGACAGCAGGCTGCTTCCTCCACCCCACTGTTCCTCTCTTGGCCTTCCCTGGCAGGCTGCACTGTGAGGATGGATGGCTGGAGAGCGGGAAAGGGCAGGGGGCTGCCAAGGAATGTGGCAGGTTTATTTTTGTTCGGACTGCATTCTTTGCCAGGCCTGCAGGCCCCAGCCACTTGGGGATGTCACATGCCGATAAGACAGTGGGGGTGACTGAGACCTGCGGCTCAACTCTGCAACACCCCAGGTGTGAGCCATCGTCACAGAGTGGAGGTGGGGGAGGGTGGTGGTGTAGGGACTGTGAGGTCATGGAACTCACCTCTTCCCACTCCCCTGTGTCTGATTCTGAGAAAGACAAGTTTGAACCTTCAGAGAAGCAACTGCAGAAATTAAGATCTGTAATCACTTAGACCCATTGCTGGATAAAACCCAACATTTGCAGCAGAGTAGAGAAGAACCAGGTGTCAAGGTGAAATTATTAGCTGTGTGACCTTGGGCAAGTTGCCTGACCTCTCTGTTTCCTTATCTATCAAAATAGTAGCAAATGTATTTCATACTATTCCAGTATCATAGTGAAATATGAATTCCATGAGAGCAGGGATTATTGTCTGTTCTGTTCACTGTTGTATCACCAGCATGTAGGTAGAATAGTGCCTAGCACATAGTAGGTGTTCAAAAATGTTTCTAACAAATTAAGTGAGATAATGCATTTAAGTACTCAGGACCAAATAAATGGTAGTTGTTACTATCTATTAAATAACATCATATGTTTATTAAATACTTATGAAATGCCAGGCCCTTAATAAGGTTCTGGGGATACAGCAGTGAACAAGACAGACTTTAAGGAAGCTTATATTCTTTTTTTTTTTTTTTCTTAATCCTCACCTGAGGATATTTTCCATTGATTTTTAGGAAGAGTGGAAGAGAGAGGGAAAGATAGAGAGAAACATTGATGTGAGAGAAACACATCGACTGGTTGCTTCTTGCAGGCCGGGGAGGAGCCTGCAACCGAGGTACACGCCCTTGACCGGAATCGAACCCGGGACCCTTCGGTCCACAGGCTGACACTCTATCCACTGAGCCAAACTGGCTGGGGCAGAAGCTTGTATTCTAATGAGGGACATATACATATAACTTCAGGGAGTAGTAGGTGCTGTGGAAGAAATTTAAAAGGGAATGTGGATTTGAGTGGGGTGAATGGTTGTCCATCTTTTTTCAAATCTTTTGACTGTGACTTACAGCAAGAAATGTTTATCGTATGACCCAATGAACTCACATGCCTGTTTATTAAACTGAAATAAAACTTTCACAAAACAATTGTGATAGATTGTCTGCAAAGATGTCTGCCAACAATTTAGCAACCATCATTCCTGGTATGCACATGCCATTCCCTGATCAAGAGGTAGAGGCTGTTTCTCCTTTCCCTGAATCTAGGCAGGACTCATGACTTGCTTTGACCAATAGGATATGATGGAAACGACACTGTGCTTGCTCTGGGCCTCTGCTTTAAGATGTCTGGTGGCTTTCATTTCTGTGCTCCTTGTACTATTCACTGAGTCAAACAAGGAGCTTGATGTGGTTTGAATTCCAGTGTAAGCAAACCAAAATCTACACCTGTATATGTCTCAAGGTCACAAAATCAAAAGTCAAAGGACAACCAATCACAAACAGCCAACTGGGCTTTCAGCGATAGCCAGTGAAATAATTTCTCTTCTTTGCTCCCACACTTTTCTCTGTGTAAGTCTCTCCCAGAACTCCTGCCAGTGGAGGGCGCCCCTAACCACTTCCTGTTTGGTGCTGCCCGACTAGTATCAATTTTTGCTCAAAAATTAAAAATTTTAAAATATGATTCAGTTGATCTTTTAACAGTATCTAGCTGCCAGGTAGAGAGGCTCGGGTTAGACCATTGAATGATGAGAGACCTCAAGGAGAGAGTTCACATGAAGGAGACATGGCATCCAGCACTGGGGCCCAGAAAGGAGGGGCTAATTTGGATGCTCTGACCCCAGAAGAGCTGCCAGCTGAACTCAGCCCCATGGAGATCCCAGTAGATACCACCTGGAGCAGAACTACCCAGCTGAGCCCAACTACCCCACAGATTTGGGGGAGGGTTTCAAGTCAATACATTTGAAGTGGTTTGTTAATTCAGATATATATATATATATATATATATATATATATATATATATATATATATATATATTTCTGACAGAAAAGTATTTACCCTTATTCTGTATGATATTTTCTATCGCACTTCATTTTTAAAAAATGTTCATCAATGTGCAGGCGGTGTGGCTCAGTGGTTGCGTGTAGACCACTGAGGAGGTCACAGGTTTGATAACTGGTCAGGACACATGCCCAGGTTGTGGGCTCAGTCCCTAGCAGGGAGTGTGCAGGAGGCAGTTGATCAATGATTCTCTTCTCATCATTGATGTTTCTATCTCTCTATCCCTCTCCTTTCCTTTCTGAAATTAATAAAAATATATTTTAAAATATTCATTAAGACTCATTAAACTGATTTCAATAACTAATAATCAGCCATAACTAACAGTCTGAAAAGCTCGGTGATGGCGAATGACTGGTAGGTGGGTTACTTTAGTAAGAGGGTTGGGAAAGGTCTCCCTGAGGAAGGAACATTTGAGCTGAGACCTGAATTAGGAGAAGGAGTCAGAAGGGGGAAGATTGAGGTAAAGAACAGCCAGAACAAAGAAAGAGCAGTGCAGAGGTCTTGAGTTTGGGATGGGTTTGGTGTGTCTGAGCAACAGAAAGGAAGCCAGTAGTTGGAGGGTATAGAGCAAAGGGAAGCCTGGAATAAAATTAGGCCATAAGCCCTGTAACTCCTGGGTCCTCAGCTACAGAGAGAAAGACTGCTTGGAAGACTTGGGTGAATGGTTGTCCATCTTTTTTTTTTTTTTAATTGAGGTGAGAGTCGCATAATATAAAATTAGCCTGTGTGTGTGTGTGTGTGTGTGTGTGTGTCCTCACCCGAGGATATTTTTCCCATTGATTTTTATTTATTTTTTTTAATTTTTAAATTGATTTCAGAGAGGAAGGGAGAGGGAAAGAGAATCATTGATCGGCTGCCCCCTACTGGAGATCGAGCCTGCAACCCAGGCATATGCCTTTGACTGGAATCAAACCCAGGACCCTTTAGTCTGCAGGCCAACGTTCTATCCACTGAGCCAAATCAGCTAGGGCTCCATTGATTTTTAGAGAGAGTAGAAGGGGGAGAGAGAGATAGAGCGAGAGAAACATTGATGTGAGAGAGACGCGATGATTGGTTGTCTCCCGCACTCATCCCAACCAGGGCCAGGGATAGACCCTTCAACTGAGGAAGGTGCCCTTGCCCAGAGTCGAACCCAGGACCCTTTAATCCAAGGGCCGACACTCTATCCACTGAGCCAAACTGGATAGGGCTAAAATTAGCCTTTTTAAAGGGAAAATTCAGTGGTATTTGGTTACGTTCACAATATTGTGCAACCACTACCTCTGTTTCCAGAAGACTTCCATCACCCAAAAGGAAACCCTGTACTGATTTAGCAGTTGCTCCACAGTCTCTCTTCCCCCAGCCCCTGGCACTCACCAATCTGTACTTTGTCTTTATGGAGTTGCCTTTTCTAGATATTTCATGTAAATGGAATCATACATGTGCCTTTTGTGTCTGGCTTCTTTCACTCAGCAACCTATTTTCAAGGTTCATCCTTGTGGTAATATGTATTTGTACTTCATTTCTTTTTAGTCCAGAATCACATTCTGCTGTACATTTGCACCACAATTTGCTGAGCCCTTCGTCCGTTTTGATTCTATGATTCCATCTATAGCACTTTCACAGGCCTTGATTTGACATCATCAGCCCAGGAAGAGAAAAGCTCTCGGCAACATAAAGAAGGCCACTTTGTGCCCTGCTGCTCCTGGCCTTTTCTTGTCTTTCCCCTCAACTTTTTCCTGTGTGATCTGGAGTTTCTTAATGGCCCCAGAGCAGCTCCACTGCTGATTACCCTTGAATACTCCCCCTGAATTCTATAAATACCCACCGCTCAGCTGGGAAAAAAGAACTTGAAAGGCATCTGAAATGAAAATACCATTTTTCCCATCATTGGCCAAGTGTTTTCTCTCCATCTTTCCACTCTTTGATTCCCGAGCGAGTGCCTGGAATTCAAACCTTTAGCCCTACCCGGCTAAGAGAAGAGTCTCCTTGGCAAAGCCCTTGAGGCAGAGAAAACCAGACAGTATGTTAACACTGGCCCTCCGCACAGAAAATCCCTTTTCCTCCAGCCTCAATGGCCTGTTATGGTCTTTCCTCCAGACTCTGCTGAGCCAGTTTTGAACCAGTTTAGTAGGTTGGTGAAAAATGATTTTGGGATCAGGCAGGCCTGGGTTTTAATCTTGACTAAGCTGGCTGCTAGCTATGTGACTGTGGGCCTCCTATGAATTCTCCAGGCCTCAATTTTTCTCAATTGTAAAATAGGGGGGGCGGGGGGAACAAGACTGTCCTAGCAGCCTTCTTGGGAAGATTCAGTGAGACGATGTGGGTATGGGCAGTGTGCTGAAATGAAATTAGGCCTAACTCCATGTGCCTCCAGGAACTCGAGCTACAGAGCCAGGGCAGCTTGGAGACATGGGGGTGGTTCCATTGTCTTCACAAGGCCTTACTGCCCATCATTTTGATTGCATAATTCAATTTATGATTCAATTTGTCATTCCTTCAGATTGCTCTTCCAGATCCCCATTATGCCATTTTCTTCTCTGGGAGACCAATCTGCATGGATGACCTCAAAGGGTTGCCTGCCCCTTTGGCGCCCTGTTGGGTTTAGCTAATGGGAACCCAGCCAGGAGATCAGAGGGTGGGAGGAATGTGAGGTCAAGACTGTCTACATTTCAAGGCTCCTATTAGGCAGCCTTCTCTGTACAACCACTCTGTTTATGAGCTTCTGGTGCCTGCTCTCTTTTCTGGCTGCTTCAGGCTTAGGGCAGCAATGGCTGGCTGCCTTTGTTGTTGGTCCCTTGTTCATTTCCCTAAACCTTGCCCACACCTTTACAAATAGTCCTTTATTAATCTCTCCTCCATTGCCCAGAGTGTGCCGTCTTTATCCTGCCAGGATGTGGACTGATATAGTTGACAACTCAGATTTGCAAGAGGAAGTACATGATTTTATAAGTAATTGAAATCCAACTCTGAGCCCCCATCCTGTCATTATTGGGCATTTCGCCTTGGGGTACCTCCTGGGGGATGCTGAGTCCCTGGGTGTGACAAAGCTTCAGAGACTCACTAGAAATCTTCGATCAGTGGCCCATCCTGGTGATTGCTTGGTCACCCACCCGTCATCCCAGGCTGCCTGGTCTTTTCAAGTCCAATGACATTAAATGCTTACATGTCAGGCCTGGGACAAGGAAAGCTTTGGCCACACTGGAATGCAGATTGTTTTAGGAGAGGAATGACACCCAGGAAACATCAGCAAGTGAAGATACGATTATTATTTGACCCCAGTAAGAATGTCAGTGCATCCTATTTTTCAGTTCATAATCAAGGAAGTAATATGAATTGCTTAGTATTTGACTCCTATACATGCCCATGACTCACAAAACCCATTAAAAAACCATTTGAAAAAAATGTAGCAACAGGCACACATTTAATGTCATCCATTCAGTTGAATGTTTCACATATTATTTATCCTTTTTACCTTTTAGGAAAGCACATTTTGTTGCTACATCCCCACAAGATTAAATTGCCAGAGACAATGTAGGCTATCTGCAAAACTGAATTGAGGCTTCCGTTTAAATTTAGTTCCTTTCATCTCCAAGTAACCTAGATGGCTGAGGCATTAAATGACAATTAATGGATAACAGAATAACCCACTTCCAAATTTGTTCCTGTGTCTGGGTCATTTTTCTGGGCTTTAAAAGAATGAGATAAAGTGTGCAGTGTGCAGAGTAGCCCCAGATGGGATAGCATCTTGAAAACTGGCATTTGCTGAATACTCGTGCGGAATCCAGAAATATCTCATGGTCAGGATGAAAGGTCTAAATTTAATACCAAAAACAGAAAACTGGCTTGGCTTCCTTGGACTCCGCACAGGAAAGCTCTTGTTTGGAAGTTCTGAAATGGGAAGGGGCTGGAGATGCTCTGTTCATGGCATCCTTGGAGTTTCATAGGGCCTGGAAGGTCTGTTGTTTTCCCAAGATCTCATTTGGCCCACGATGGAAGCCTACATAGAAGAAAGAGAATTTGTTGATAGAAAAATCAGGGAGAAAGTTCACGTTGATGCAGATACTCCCCACAATAAGTATAGGTTCATTTCTTCTTCTTCTGGCTTTGCTTACCCAGCTTTTAAGATTTAACTACCTTCCCTGACCACCTGTATAGGACATCTGTGGTTCTTGTTCAAATAGCATCTCTACCTCTGGTAACAGAATGCAGCTCTTCCTTTTTGGGAGCCTCCCTCGCCTAGTCTATTCTTATGTCCATCAGAGTCGTAGCAGTTGATTCAAGAATGGTCTGATACACTTTAGACTAATGAAAATCAGACCCAGAAATTTGCTTGAACTATTAAAGAAAAGATTGTACTTTTATTGAGATTGCTAGGCTGGATGTAAGCCTCCTGCTACTAGCAGTCCATTCAGAGAGGCAGAGAGATGGTGGGAGAAAGAATGTCAAGAGACATCACTGAACTCCTAGATTAAGCCATTCCTGAAGTTGGTCTTCACAACTGCATGAAACAATGACCCCTCTCCTTATTTTTATCTTGTACTAAATTGAGTCTTGACAAATATACTTTACCAGGAGTAATTTCTTTCTCCCTCTGAATAACCAGAGAAGGGGTTCTCCAATGTGGATGTTTCTTGCAGTATCTACAGGATTTAATAAGGGAGGAGGAAAGGGCAGCTTCCAGCTTCTCTCACCTCCTCCCACCTCACCCCACCTCCAGTGGGGGCCAGTGAACATTTAAAGGGCATGTCCTCATAACATCATTTTCTTATCAGAGGGCTTTGGGTGAGAATCAGATTGGGAACTTTAGTGCTTTGGTAGCAAAGGATGAGTAGGTTTCAACAACAGTCTGTTGTTACAATCAAAAACTGGTAAAGAATCCACATCTTGGGTCCTTCAGTCTACAACCATGAGCACCCAAGAGAACAAAATTAACAAGAATTGGAAGGAAAAGACAAACCCAAGAATGAATGGAGAGCCTCTGACCCATAATATACATACTCTGCTCACCTTAGCCAATGGAAGTTCTTTATCCAAAAGAGAGTGGAGGTATGTACACGAATGTTCATAGCAGCATTGTTTATGAGAGCCAGAAGCGGGAGCAGTTTACATCAACAGATAAGAGGATGAACAAAAAGCCATACAATGAAACGTTATTCTGCCACACAAAAAAATGAAGTATTGATTCATGCTACAACATGGATGAACCTTGGAAATATTAGTCTAAGTGAAAGAAGCCAAACACAAAGGGTCACATATTTTGTGATTCCATTTATAGGACCAGAAAAGCCAAGTCCATAAAGAAGAAAAGCAGATTAGTGGTTGTCAGAGGATGGGATGTAAGATTTTTTTGCTTTTATTGTAAACTGGGAGATGATGGCTAACGGGAACAGGGTGTGTTTTTGGGGGGGTAATAAAAATATTCTGGGATTAGATAGTGATGATGGCTGCATAACTAGAATATGCTAAAAGCAACTGAATTGCATACTTTTAAATGGGTGAATTGTATATATGTGAATTATATCTGAATACATCTATTAAACAAAAAAGAGAGAGTCAGGATAGGAGCAGGAATCTTTCTGAAAGGCTTTCTTATATGACTGAGACTTCCCTTCGTCTATTAAAAATGCCGAATATAGTTCAGCCAAGAGGCATCTTTGGGATTTAACAAAGGAAGATTCAAAATAGCATCTAACGCAGCAGTTCTCAACCTGTGGGTTGCGACCCCTTTGGCAGTTGAACAACCTTTTCACAGGGGTCGCCTAAGACCATCCTGCATATCAGACATTTACATTACTATTCATAACAGTAGCAACATTACAGTTATGAAGTAGCAACGAAAATAATTTTATGGTGGGGTCACAACATGAGGAACTATATTTAATGGGCCAGAAAGTTGAGAACCACTGAGAGGGGGAAAAAGTCTTCACGTGGGTGGCCTGACTTGGGATATAGTCAGCAATGCATTCACTGTTATGGTGAAGCTGTTGCTGAGAAGTTCTTCTTGGACCCCTCACTGAATCTTTTTACCTTGAGTGAATCAGGGGTGGTAGCAGGTCTTCCTGTGGCTTGTGTCTGGACCCTACAGATGGGCAGGGACCGAATATGTGCAGGCCTCTCCATGTCTCTCTTTTTTTGGTTCAATTTGGGAATATGTTCTTCTCAGTACCTCAGTTAAACAACTTCATGGGTCTATCTGATTAATGGGACTATCTAATTAATTAACTAGAATTTGAGTGGCTTCAAATTCTTTTCTGTGATCCTGAGCAAAGGCATTAAGCATAAGATCCATTTGAGTTTGAGTGCAAAGAGTGGATTCCATTGCTTACCTGAATTTACAGAGTATTATATTCTCATAACTGGGAAGTAGTGTTTCAATAATAGCAGCGACAGGCAGAGGAGGAATTAAAAACGACTGGAGAAGCCACTCTTGCCTTTATATAGCTTAATCTGTAGAAGGAGCAAATCTAACCACCTCATTTTTTTAAAAAAAGAAGGGGGGAAAGGGTAAAATGTTTTTAGCTTTTCCAATGTCAGGCATTGTTCTAATCACTTTACCTGTATCAAACTCAACCTTCACCTTTGAGGAAGATATTATTATAGCCACAGTTGATAGATAAGGAAAGCCCAGAGAGGTGAGGCCACACAGAGTTGAGGCCACAATCCCAATACTGATCCAAGATACAAATCCAGCTAGCCAGGAGAATATCCTAATGCATGCAGCAGGATTAATTAATTAGATAGTCCCACTGTGTGAATCTTTCATTGTTTCTCCCAGAATTATTTAAGTCATTTAACTTTTAAAGATTTTAAGTGTTGTCTCCTATGTGTGGCATCTGTGAGCTGGGACCACTTCTGGTTTTTCCCCAAGTGCTTTCCCTCGGTCCTTCGATAGAAGGCTGCCAGCCCTGACCGGTTTGGCTCAGTGGATGGAGCGTCCGCCTGTGGACTCAAAGGTCTCGGGTTCGATCCCGGTCGAGGGCTTGTGCCTTGGTTGCGGGCACATCCCCAGTGGGGGGTGTGCAGGAGGCAGCTGATCGATGTTTCTCTCTCATTGATGTTTCTAGCTCTCTATCCTTCTCCCTTCCTCTCAGTAAAAATCAATAAAAAAAAAATTTTTTTTTTAAAAAGAAGGCTGCCAGCAATGGACCCATCTTGAAGTGTTGTGCTGCTTCTGCTTGATAAACTCTCTCTGTTCTAGTTTGGCTAATTTTTTCTGATCCTTAAACATCACTTAGTTCAATGGAACCTCTCCTGAGAGTATAGTCCTTTCAGCCCCAAATAAAATTGAGACCCTTCATCTGGGCTTCCCCATCATTGAGTCCCTTTATCACAGCATTCATCATAATTGTATGGGTATTGATGGTTCAGTTGTCTCTCTTCCTACACTAGAATGTTAGCTCCATGACGAAAGGGACCAGGGAATTCCTAACCCTTTACCCCCAGCAGCCAGCACAGTGGGGGCATACAGGAGATGCCTACTATGGGATTTGTTTTGTTTGTAAATCTGATGCTAAATCTGTTTCTTCTAAGTTGTTTTTAAGCAAACAACTAAGTTTTCAGGGTGTGATAAATTTCTTTTTTCTTCTCTCGTTTTCTTCATTGACATCAGGAAGTTTAATGATCCCCTGTCTGGGAGTGGGGTTGGGGGAGCAGGTTCAAAATACTATTCACCAACTAAGGACTCCCCCAAGCCTGTTAGAGCAACGAGGCCTCTGTTCCAGTAGACTTCCATGCCTGGTCCGTGATCTTCCTTCAGCCTACTTCACAGGATGTGAGCTCCATGAAGACGGGAAGAGAACATTCATTTATGCAGGTGCCGAAAAACAGGCTATTAGAAGCCAAAAGGAGCCTTAGGCTATGTACTTTACTTTTTTTTTTTTTTTCCAGGCTCTCAGCATATTAAAAAAAAATACTGGATTAAAAAAACTTTTAATTCCCAGTACAGGCTACGTGGCCCAAATAATGTGACAAAGAAGCTGAAATCTCTGTGATGAATGTGCCTTCTTTCAGTTCGACCAGGGGCTGTACAGTTAGTTGTTCCTATGCCTAACCTAATTTGGAGATCTTATGTCAAAAACCTGAATTCGAAGCTCCGGCCAAAGGCTTCCTCAACTCACATCGCCCCGGCCTTGCCTCCCACCCAGAAGGGAAGGAACTGAGTATTTTGGAAACTGCAAACTGCAGAACGTTCGGGAAAGTTTACCGCCGAGGTAACAACCGCAAATTCCCTGGGTTGCGCACTGCGGCTCCGGACCTGGAACCCCATTTCGCTCGTGGGCCCGGCACCCACCGCTCCGCCCTTCCCCCTCCCGCGCCGGGCCGCAGCGTCCGCGCCTGGGTCCCCCGGAAACGCGGCGCCCCACCGGAAGTGACGTTCCCACTGTCTAGCAACCGTTGCCAAGGAGCTCGTCTCTAGGAACCCGCTAGAGCCCGAGGACCTCCTGGGGGTGGGGGACAGTGGTTTCCTGAAGAGAATTTGAGGTAACCTCGCCGACCCGGGGTCGGAAACTTCCCCGAACTCCGAGATAGGAGGAAGGTGCCTCCCATCCCCTTCCCAGTGCGGCAAGCGGAGGGGTCGCTGCGGTGACCGGGGTCCAAGGCCGTTCCCCGGCGGAACGAATCGTCGGGAAGCCCCGAGGTGTCCCCTTTCCCGAGCCCTGGGGTCGGGGGGACACTATTTTGGGGACTCCTGCGAGTTGCGGTCCAGAGCGCGTGGTTTCTGTCCCGCGCTGTGCCAGATAGGCGCGCGTCCTGGTTTTAATTCTTGCTCCTCCCCCCCCTCGGGTTTTTATGTTCTTTTGAGGGTAGGCGCTCGTGAATTAGTGTGGCATCTTTCCTCTGGAAGAGGGAGGGTAATTGCTTTTGCTAATTTTAGCGCCGAACCCGCTGGGCACAGACAGCCTACCTGCGCGGCACGTCTCTGTCCTCCGCGCGTGACCCTCCGAAAGCTGGGGGGCCAGCGCGGGGCCCGACTCGTTTCTTTTCTTCTCCTGGGAACGTCCTACAAGGGTTTCGTATTTTTGAAAGGGGGTGTATGCCATAAATAATATGTATAATTTCTAAATTATTGAAAAGTAAGTATATACAGGTGTTCCCCCCAAAAAAGGTATACACACTTTGAAATTCTTCTTTTAGTTCATTTTTTAAAATTCATTTTTCAAAATCGCTAGTTAAAACAATTGCCTGCCTGCAAAATTCTACTACTTCTTCCCATATTGAGCAAATGATGTCTGCATGCAGGCGACACAAGAAACCTTGGTAATGCTGTTTTCAGCATTTAAATAATCAGATATTCAGGGTGTGTGTTTTTTAAACACACTGCCAGCCTACTGATTCTTCCTGGGTAGTGTTTTGTTTTGGGCCTTGGGTCTCTGAACAAACTCATTCAGTCTGGTGGAAGTAGTCACTGTTTTAGATGTAGAGGGTATTCAAGGATGGAATGACAGATATGACCTCATAGAATTTACAGTTCAGCAGAGGAGAGAAAATGTACGTGCGTAGCTGCATGTGGTCAGCGTGGAAGGCAGGCCCTGTTATTCCGATGCAGAACCTGGTGTGTAGCATAAGAACGATTTCCTGGAGGAACTTACCTTGAAGAGTAGGCTTAGGAAACCGTTTGGATTTGCACCTCTGGAGAGAGGGGAAAGGGAAAACAGCACTCACTGAAGGCAGAGGGGATCAACTAGGGAGCAGTGACCATTTCCATCTGCTGAAGTTTGCAGAGTGAAAAGTAACAATTTGGCAATAGAGTTGGTGAAAGCTCATTTGAGCTAGATTTTAAAGTGTCTCAAAAGCCAAGAAGTTTGGACTTTATCTTGTGGGCAATGGGAAGCCTACATACAGGTGATTTGGAATGGGAGGCGGAGACTGGAGAACAGGAGGCTGGTACCTTATTGAAGGCAAAGGAAATGAAGTCCTGAAATACTCAAGGGTGGCGGAGTCAACGCCTGTAGTGCCAAACATAGCCTTAGTGGGTGAAGATTGCTTGGTGGAGGAAACCAAGACAAACCCAGGAAAGCATACCCAGGCTAAAGCTTGCAGCCTCTGCTCAGCTCTAGTTGGGTGTGGCCATGCAAAAATGTGGGCCCAGGGTTGCCTGATCTGATTTTCAAGAGAGACTGGAAATCTGGATATTAATGTAAAAATAGCTCCTAATTTTTAAACCTGGGCTACTAATTTTTTAATATTTTTTAAAATGATTTCAGAGAGGAAGGGAGAGAAACATCAATGATCAATGATCAATGATGAATGATGAGAGAGAATCCTCGATTGGCTCCCTCCTGTATGCCCCACACTGGGGATTAAGCCTACAACCCAGGCATATGCCCTGACCAGGAATCGAACCATGACCTCCTGGTTCATAGGTCTGTGCTCAATGACTAAGCCATGCCAGCTGGGCTAAGTTTTAAAAATTAGAAATATATCTGCAGTCTATAACAGTCTTTACCCCTGGGTAAAAGTTGTGGAGCAGAATGGAAGAGATGTTAATGTAGGTGGGATTTATTCATTTGTCCATGTTAATGCAGATGACTGCTGTCACACAAGATGCATATACAAAAACACTTGGCGTTACAAATCAACAGTATATATTGAAGCATTCATAATAAAGTTGTCCCACTCTGATTTATTTTAATAAAATAACTTTTCCATGTAGAATTATACTTTCCATGCCTGCTTTCTATTATCTTAATCCCCAGAACTTTTGTCACTAGTATTGAGGAATTTTTTTCTCTGTTTTTACTCTTTAGTTTAAATGATAAGACCTTGATTATGAGTGACCAAATCAAATTCATTGTGGACAATCTCAATAAGGAGCCTTTTAAGAAGAGCTATAACTTGATCACATTTGATTCCCTGGAGCCAATGCAACTATTACAAGTTCTCAATGATGTTCTGGCTGAGATTGACCCAAAGGTAAGAGTTTTCTCTTTCTCTGTGATGGAAAGGGTGGCAGGAAAGACAGTTTCTGCCTCTCAATATCTGTCTTAGGTAAATTATTTGCATTCTCTGGATTTTATTTTCATGAGGCCTTATGTTTGTAACGTAATAGAAAGTTTTTTCTGTTAGCTCAAAAATTATCAACTTGTACCTTATTTAGAAAATATTTTCCTACTTCTAAATATAAATGGATTTAGTCCAGGAATAAAAATACTTTTACAAAAGGTTTTCTTATATTGCAAGTTAGCTCATGTCTCTGCACTGAAGAGTTTTTACACTTGCCATTCTTAATAGAATCCTGATCTGACTTGTATATACCCTCACTTGGAATCTGGGGACCTCCATACTTTATCCATTTTAGTAAGAGAACATTGTGCCTGTTATGCTCTAGCAGACTGTGAGTGAGTTTAAATGTTGTTCTTTGTTAGATTTACAACCATAACATTTTTAAAATTTCTTTAATTATTAGCAAGTTGTTGATATCAGAGAGGAGATGCCAGAGCAAACAGCCAAACGGATGTTAAGCCTCCTTGGTATACTCAAATACAAACCTCCAGGAAATGCCACAGACATGTAAGAATCTGATTATATGTTGCTTTCTTTTTTTTCTCTTTAATTTGGGGAAGTTTTGTTTATTTTTAAAAATTTATTTGATAGTATTATGTGTTGCTTTCCTTAAGCTATACTTTAATAGCCAAACCTTCACAGGCCGTAGTCAGTATTCCTAGGCACTACCTGGTCTCCCTAAGTCTATGGCCTCGGAACATCACTGAGTTTCAAAATAATCTTGAGCTTTTTAAAAAAATATAGTTTTATTGATTCCAGAGAGGAAAGGAGAGGAAGAGAGAGATAGAAACATCAATGATGAGAAGGAATCATTGATTGGCTGCCTCCTGCAGGCCCCCACTGGGATCAAGCCCACAGTCCAGGCATATACCCTTGACTGGAACCAAACCTGGGACCCTCGAATCTACAGGCGGACACTCTATACACTGAGCCAAACCAGCTAGGGCAATAATCTTGAACTTTTAATGTTATTTTGTCATGCAGAAGTTGTAAGTGGGTCAGTTCTTTCTCCTAATCAAAATGTCAGGCAAATGCACTATTCCATTTTATCATCTAGCTGCCATCCTAGATGAAAATCGTAACTGAAGCCTGCCCAGTCAATGAAGTGAAGTATTGAGGCTGAGTACTAGGTAGTGGTTCCAACACAACCGTTCCACGTATTCCAGTGATATATTAAAAGCCAACTTTGGCTTTTATTGTTAATGTGCACACTGACTTTAGAGTAGCATTGCTTTTATCCTTTTTTAATTGTCATGGAAAGCAACCAGGACACTGTAAATCAGATTTTGAGTAAATGTTATCTCTCTTCAAGGTTTACTTATAAGCCCACATGTGTGTGCACACATTTTTTTGTTTGTTTTTTATAGGAGTACCTTTCGTCAGGGTCTGGTGATTGGAAGTAAACCTGTAATTTACCCTGTGCTCCACTGGCTTCTTCAGAGAACTAATGAGCTGAAGAAAAGAGCATATTTAGCTCGTTTCTTAATAAAGCTGGAGGTACCAAGTGAGTTTCTTCAGGATGAAACTGTGGCTGATACCAATAAACAGGTATTCAATACATAATAGTATTTTAAAACTGCCTGTAATGGATTTCAAGAACATGTTCAAATACATGTTAATCTCTCTCTAGTTTATTTGCTGTCTCTGTATTTTTAGGTGGCACCACAAGGGAAAACAGTTATCAGCTAACATTCAACTGCAATCATGTATTAAAATACTGACATTTGCACACAAATACCAATTCAGTGATAGGTGCATGTGGATAGAAAAAAACACACCCCGAAATCAATGATTTTAGCATAATTTATTACTTAAGAATTGTGGGTAGGTTGCATCCTGGGCTTGGGACTGCAGGGCACTTTACTGATCAGTTAGATGACAATACAATTTGTCATCCAAATCAGAAGAAAGGGACTATCAAATAATTACACCAGGACCGAGGTACAAATTGACACTCTCCCAAGAAAACTGGAATGTGTGAGCCCCAGCAAACGCTGTATGTAGGCAAAGAAGCTAGGCTTGCAACCTCAGAGGACTTTTTAGTCGGGCTGAAAGTAAACAGAGGGCCAAGAATTTGGAATTTCAGTGCATTTTCCTCATCAGAGTTTTGAGGAAATACTGGGTTTTGGCCGTAAGGTATTAAGGGAGGGAGACAGATGAGTAACTAGACAACTGTAATTCGTATGATATCTACTCTGATGTCATGGCATTCTGATTTAGGGCTGTAGAAGTCTTCTCTGTGGGTAATGATATCAGTGCTGAGACCTAAAGAAGGAATAGGATTTATCCAGTTTAGGGATGAGGAGACTCATAAAATATTCTCAAAGGGAACAGGGTTTGTGAACTGGAAGTGAGAGCGTGGGATGTTCCAGAGGCTGAAAGAAAATCAGCATAGTAAGAATATAGAGTGTGAGGTAGAGAGGAAGCAGGAGAAGGATTTACCGACCAGATTTTACAGACCTGCTTTTTTATGTCCTATATAAATGTTTAAAGATGTATTTTTCAAACGCTGTATTCATAATTATTTAAGTCAGCGATTTTCAACCAGTGTGCCACAAGAATTTTTATAACATGTAGTATCTGACTCTTGAGTCAAGGGCACTGACCTCTTTTCCCTTCGACTGTCAAATAAAAAAATGACAATAGCCAATACAATAATAGCCACCCAGTGTGAGGGAATCAAAATTACACTATTTTTTTTGTCAGATCAGCAAAAAAGATGTTTTTTGGTGTGTTGCAGCATTTTAGTCATTAGTTTATGTGTGCTTTGAAATGAAAAAGGTTGAAAATCACTGATTTAAGTAATCACTATAAGTTTATAGATAAACTGATTAAGAAAAGCCTACTGGGTCTAATCATTAGTTTATCATTTTTTAACTTGTTCTTTTAGTATGAAGAGTTGATGGAAGCCTTTAAAACTTTGCATAAAGAATGTGAGCAGCTTAAGACATCTGGATTTTCCACAGCAGAAATAAGAAGGGTAAAGAAGAGAAAATCTATTTTTTATTTGAGTAATGTTAGGTTTAGTATTTTTTATTTTAGTTTATTCAGTATGAGTCTTAAAACTATAGCAAAAGGCAGATTTTCTTTTGTAAGGCCTTGCTGGTTCTTTGCTAAAGAAATTAATGAGGCCAGGGTAGATGATTTTAAAAGATTACGTTTTGAGTCTCTATCTAATATACATATACTAAAGGCCAGATGCATGAAGATTCATGCAAGAATGGGCCTTCCTTCCCCTGGCTGCCAGCAATCCCTTCGCTCCGGCTGGAGCTACCTTTCCACCTTCACTCCAGCCTGGAGCCACCTTTCTGCCTTCATTCCAGCCCAGAGCCACCTTTCCACCTTCCCACACTGCCCAGAGGCCCAGAGTGACTGGGGCAGTGTGGAATGCCTGCATTGTCGCCTTGGTGATGATGCAAGCATCTCACCCTGGCCACTTGGTGCCTGTGTATGCAAATTAACCCACCATCTTTGTTTGGTTAATTTGCATACTCATTCCTGATTGGCTGGTGGGTGCTGCGAAGGTACAGTCAATTTGCATCTTTCTCTTTTATTAGTGTAGACTAGGGGCCCAGTGCACGAAATTCGTGCACTGGGGGGGGGGGTTCCTCAGCCCAAGCATGCCCCCTCTCACATATTGGGAGCCCTTAGGGGGTGTCCTACTAATGGCTTAGGCCCGCTCCCTGCTCCCCTTGGGGAGCGGGCCTAAGCCTCAGTCTGGCCTCCCTTTGTGGGAGGCGACCAGGCTAATCAGGGGAAGCCACCAGCACCATCACCCCACTGCTGCAGCTACTGCCAGTCACTGCAGCCACCAAAGTGTTTTCATCAACATGGACTCCAGTCCCTTCTCCATGAAAAAATGACAACTTTCTTTAGGTATTTTCAAGATGTGTCTTTCATAGGATATGACATTTCTTTCTTGTTTTTTTTTATCCTCACCTGAGGATATGTTTCCATTGATTTTTAGAGACTGTGGAAGAGAAGGAAAAAACAGAGAGAAACATCAAAGTGAGAGGAACACTTTGATTGGTTGCCTCCTACATAAGCCCTGACCTGGGCCCTGGCCAGGGAGGAGCCTGCAACTTAGGTACATGCCCTTGGTCAGAACTGAACCCAGACCCTGCAGTCAGCAGGCTGAGGCATTATGCACTGAGCCAAACTGGCTAGGGCAGGATATGACATTTCTTAGCCCTCCAGCAGTGGACCTTCCTTTTTTTTCTCCAGGAGTGTGGTGGAAAAACCCTGGATCGCCTTTAGGATTCTTATTACCCAAGTTACTAAGAATATTACCAATGACATACAGAGAGCTTAGCCAATGAGCAGTAAGAAAAGGTGTTTCCTCTGTAGTTCACTCAATCACCTGCTCCACCCCTGCCCCTCCAATCCCAGCTCCACTCCTGCCCATGCCTGTAACCTCTGGCCGAGGATGCAGGCCTGGGCAGGGGACCCCCAAACCCCTCCGATCACCGGCTTCACAGAGCCTAGACCTCTGCGATCACCAGCTCTGATCCTGCCCCCTGCCATCGCTGGCTCTGTCCTTGCCCCACTGGCAGCCTCTGGCCAAGGCTGCAGGCCTGGGCAGGGGACCCCCCAGACCCCAGCTTTGCCAGCTCCACTGGTGCCCAGACTCCTGTGATCACAGGCTCCGCCCCTGTCTCTCCGTTTGCTGGCTCTGCGGAGGCCAGGCCCCTGCGATCTCTGGCCTTGCCCCTGCCCAGGACTTATGCCTGGCTAGGGCACCCTCATACCCCTCTGATCACCGGCTCCACCCTTGCCCATGTCTGAGGCCTCTGGCCTGGGCAGGGGACCCCTAGTTCCCTCTGATCGCCTGTCCCGTCCCTCGGGCCCCCCGACTACCCAGCCACGTACCTGGCTAACAGGCCTGACCACTTCAGTGGGGGGGGCTGAGCCGGACTGGGCACTGCCATCTTGTGGCTATGGGGGCGGCCATCTTTGTGATGGAGTGATGCCTAATTTGCATATTATTTATAGAATGTGGCTATGGGCACCTTCATCTTGTGGCTATGGGGACGGCCATCTTGTGGCTATGGGGGAAGCCATCTTTTTTTTTTCAAATATATTTTATTGGTTATTTACAGAGAGGAAGAGAGAGGGATAGAGAGTCAGAAACACTGATGAGAGAGAAACATTGATCAGCTGCCTCCTGCACACTCCCAACTGGGGATGTGCCCGCAACCAAGGTACATGCCCTTGACCAAAATCAAACCAGGGACTCTTGAGTCCGCAGGCCGACGCTCTATCCACTGAGCCAAACCGGTTAGGGTGGGGGAAGCCATCTTGTGGCCATGGGGGCGGCCATCTTTGTGATGGAGTGACACCTAATTTGCATTATTACTCTTTTATTAGATAGATATTAGATAGATATGTATATTAGAAAATAATAAAAAATTAAACATTTTCTAATTTTTGTATATCCTTTCAGGCTGTGTGTGTATGTGTGTGTTTGTGATCACACGATCCATAATTATTTATATCTTGCTTTTTTTTAAAAATGTATTTTATTTATTTTTATTTTTTACTGATTTCAGAGAGGAAGAGAGAGGGATCAGAGAGAGAGAAATATCAATGATGAGAAACATCATTGATTGTCTGCCCCTGCACACTCTCTACTGGGGATCAAGCCCGCAACCCTGGCATGTGCCCTGACTGAACTGAACCCGAAACTCTTCAGTCCACAGGCTCTATCCACTGAGCCAAATCAGCTAGGGCTGTATCTTGCTTTTTATAATGTTATTTTTATTTTTTAAGTATATTTTTATTGACTTCAGAAAAGAAGGGAGAGGGAGAGAGAGAGAGAGAAACATCAATGATGAGAGAGACACATCGATTGGTTGCCTCCAGTACATGCCTATGAGCAGAATCAAACTCTGGACTCTTCAGTCCGAAGGCCAGTGCTCCATCCACTGGGCCAAATTGGCTAGGTATATTTTGCTTTTTAAATCATTATATCATTAATATATTCCCATTGTTATCTTTCTACAATATGATTTTAATGATTAAATAATATCCTATAGTATAGATAATTTAAGACTTTTTGCATATCTATGATTGTTTTATTAGGATAAATTTCTGTTGTAGTTGCTTTTCTAGATGAAGACCAAGCTGCCAAATAAATTACTGGGGATGGGGGGAGTAGAAATGTCCTTCATCCCAAGGAGGTTCTTCGTTCCTAAATGCTCCAGTTATTATGATAGATACATAATCATATAAAACCCTTAGCTGAATTCTACAAAGAATACTTTTTCTGATAATGTCTTCTTGACTGCTTTTTAGGATATCAGTGCAATGGAGGAAGAAAAGGATCAGCTCATTAAGAGAGTTGAACGTTTGAAGAAAAGGGTAAGGCAAGAATTAGCACTGCAAGACTTTGGCCCCACATGTTAAGCACTTGCAAAGACTTAGGAATGCAAATAAAGATTAAGCAGGGCATGGATTCAGTCTGAGGAGGGACTCAAATAACCCTGACTGAAAGGGAATCTCCCTAGGCACTAGCCCAAAACCTTCAAGGACCTGGAATCTAGAGCTTGACTGTCATCTCCAGGGAGTACTGTTTACCAAAAGGAAATGATAAATAGGTGTCAGAGTCACATGACCTGCCTTAACCTGACAGTAACATGAACTACTTATTCCCTTACTGTAGGTGGAGACAGTTCAGAATCATCAACGGATGCTTAAAATAGCAAGACAACTTCGAGTTGAAAAAGAGAGGGAAGAATTTCTTGCACAACAGAAACAGGAACAAAAGAATCAGGTATCAATATGAAAATTTATATTCTCATGACGAAAGAAATAGTTCTTTATGACAATTCAAATGTAAAGAAAGAAAAAGAAAGAATAATTCTAGGAAATTCATGTTTCCCTTTGTGAGCATGATAGAATATTCTTCTAAGAGTATTTTGTGGTGCCAACAGCATCAAGGACCTTTGGGACTCTATAATGTATATATCTGTACACTCCCTTTTGGCCTATGCTGAGTTCAGGTTGTTACAACACTACCAAATATTCATTGTTTCATCAACAAGCAGTAAGGTTAACTGTTGATGAAACTTGTAGAATCTCTCGAGGAGTGTTGAGATTCTGGGGCTATGATAACATCATTTCTATTCCACTGATCACAGTATTCTCTACATTTTATTCCAGCGGTAAATAAGCAAATCGTGAAAAGGCTCCAAAACACCCACCATCCACATTTTTAGATATTGCCCTAATGAAAAAATAATTTGGCCAGAAAAATACCACTTTTATTTTGTTTAAAGTCTTTCTTAAAACTGAGTAGACTTATACATTAAAAGTATAGTTCCGATCAGCTCCATTTCCTTCTAAGTGGCCAGTTAAAGGGTTTGGCTTTCTCAGAACTTGTTTGGCATCACAGTTATTCCACAGTCATTCCAGTAGCAGCTACACTGCCTGGCCCTGAGGTTACTTGGCATCAAATTCTGATTCTGAGACATCATGTGTGAGAATGCTTTCAGTCCTTAAAGTTAAGAAAACCATGTTATAACGAGAAAAGCCTGGTAACTATATTCTTTAGCAAGTATTTTTCTTTGGCCACCAAATTCAGCAAAGACTTTTTTTTTTTAATTTCTGAAAGCTCTTTTTTTTTTTTTTTTTTTAGTTTTACATGAAAGGATATTGAGGGAACCATTTATATTTGGGATTTAACATAGCAATTTTCTTGGTTCTTATTATTTGTTCCTTTATATTACAGGAATTATGTGGAACTTGTATTTTTCATTGTTTGTATGAGTGGTAGGTTTCAATAGACTAAGCAAGTAATAGATCTAATTCTATTTTAAAGCTATTTCATGCAGTGCAGAGACTGCAAAGAGTACAAAACCAGCTGAAAAGTATGCGCCATGCGGCAGCAGATGCAAAGCCTGAAAGTAAGTGGAAATTATTAGATGACATAGTTGATGAGAGAATATTAGTTTAAAGCAATCAACTAATGAGAACTATCATCAAATGATATGAGATTCAGAATGTCATTTCCTATCCAATGAAGGGGAGCCCTGATACAGGCATCTTTGTCTTCACCTGGGGTTTAATTCCTGTTCAGTCAGTGTTTTGTCAGAGGCTGAAGGTAATGAAAACCTTTGTGGAGGGAGGCTTTCTAATCTGGGAGTGTATGAAGTACTTAGGCTGGATGTTATGAAAAAGATGGATGGAAGAAATGTGAATCATTGCTCTAAAGCCAGAGCTATAAAGACAAAGAATAACACAGTGTTTTCCCTATTTGGGCAATTATGCTAATGACATGGGTCTCTAATTTTAGATTAGATGAGCCCCATGCTAGCTGGACTCATCTTAATTTTTGATGGTAAAGATGTGAAGGAATCTACATCAAATTCAAAGAACATATACTGCCTGGCCAGCGTGGATCAGTGGTTGAGTGTTGACCTATGAACCAGCAGGTCCTGGTTCGATTCCTAATCGGAGCATAAGCCCAGGTTGTGGCTTGAACCCCAGTGTGGTATGGATAGGAGGCAACCAATCAATGATTCTCTCTCATCATTGATGTTTCTATTTCTGTCTCCCTCTCCCTTCCTCTCTGAAATGAATAAAAATATGTTTAAAACATAATAATATCAATAAGCAATTTATTTGTATAGGCCTACTCTTGTTAATAAATTATTAGAGCTTATTAATAGTGAATTTTTGAAAATGAAGGCAATGTATATAAGAATTGAAAGATTTGGTATGCAGAAAAATAATTGGCTGATCAATACAGTTTAATATAATTTCAGATGTTAGCCTAAACATGTGTTTCTGTAATATCTGTTATCCTTAATTTTATTAGGTTAAATATTTCTTGCTTTCCAAAGATATTTACAGTATTAGTAATATTTCATTTTTTAAATTTGAGTTGATAGTTTTTATTTTGCTTTGGCTTTCTAGTCTAAATAGAAATCATTTGGGCCAGGAAATACATCATTGTTTATTTAATAACTAGAGGCCCAGTACACAAAATTCGTGCACTGGGAGTGTGGGGG
>PVJC01014135.1:0-36897 GCA_004026665.1 Murina feae | reverse complement strand
AGGAAGCTGCGAATCTATTATTCGTTATTGTCAGGAGAGGGAATATATTGCACACTGTTTATTAAGTCATTAGCTTTTTTTCTGATGAGCAACGTTTATTTGGTAAATTATCTTGGTCTGGTGAAATATTTGTGATAAACTCATCTACTGTCTCAGAAAACCTGGAGCTGAATTTGTGCATTTTTCTTTATCAACAACCACACTGTTCACTACTGCCTGCAACCAGCAGCATATATAATATGTTAAGGTGCAGAACCTGTCTCTACTACCCTTATTTAACTTAAGAAAATATGCCTTTTTGAAAGGTATCAAATATGAGAACTTTTGAAGTCCTTTGTTTTAAGTATTGAGACTGATAACCCAGTTACATTTTAATGTCCATGAAAGTGTACAAAGGAAATAAAACAAAGGTGGTAATTGTACAGAAAATTATGTCCTAAGGGCAAGGAATGTAAGACATAAAAAGGGCTTAGCCTAGCCCTGGCCGGCTTGGCTCAGTGGATGGAGCCTCGGCCTGCAGACTGAAGGGTCCCGGGTTCAATTCCGGTCAAGGACATGTACTTTGGTTGGGGGGGGGGCACATTCCCAATAGGAGGTGTGCAGGAGACAACTGATCGATGTTTCTCTCTCATCAATGTTTCTAACTCTCTATCCCTCTCCCTTCCTCTCTGTAAAAAATCAATAAAATATATTTTTTTAAAAAGGGCTTAGCCTAGAAAACAAGAGATTATCTAAAACTAATATTAAAAGGCTTCATACTTTGTTGTATATCCAGATAAGCCTGATAGAAAATAAAGACATGCCTTTGTATTAAAATAAGCAAAAGTACTACCACCTGACACCTGAAATGTCTTACTAGAGAAGACTGAGGAGTGTTATTTTCCAATGAGGTTCAAAGAAAGCTGGCAAGTGACTTAAAAATAGAGACTTCACTGTTCTGTCCTTGCCTATCTATGCATATGTCAAGGCAAGTGACATTGAGCAAACTACTTTCTAGATCATTGTTATTTTGTTGTTGTTAATCTGATCGTCTCTGTGAGACTCATGGAAAATACATATGGATAAGAACCCAAAATGATATGAGGTGCAAATACAGGCAAAAGATACTGAGACCTTTGAAGAAGAAATGGACAAAAGATGTTAATAGGCCTTCATTTCCAAAACGTTCTGCAAAACTATTGCAGGAGCCAATATACCATGCTTTGGGTTCTTCACATTTATTTTCTTTTAAAAAATTTTTGACTACCTGTACTTCATTTGTACAAAAAAATGTTTTTAACAACGCAGATTACCAAAACAAGCATGATTTATGTTTATAACTTCAGAGGTAAAACTGACTGTTTCATGGAGTAGGTCAAACCAAACTTTTTATTCGTCCATCCTACTTAATTTGAAAAGTAATCAACAATGGCATGTTTTTGTGTAAGCTAATGATATGAGAAATATGCATTGCATCCTGGGCTATTTCAACATTCACTAAGTTCTTTACCATCAGAATTTCTATTCCGTTTACTCCTTTTATGACATTGATTTAGTTCCACCAAATAATTCAAGTTCAATTATACGCTTATCAAGTGCCTGGATTCTTCAAATAAGACTTTCTGAAATAGTTTCTTTGCCACAAAGGATGGAGAAAAATCTTGTCAGTAGAAGCCTGAAGTTTTTCCTTACTCAGTGTAGGTACAAATGGGAAGCAAAGTTTTATGAACTGTGTCCTGTCAAGGACTTCAATTCTTAAGTTGATTTTTACCCCTACAACCACTTGCTGGGTTAATGATTCTAAGATCCCAGCAGAGAAGGCAATCCTTGAGAGTCTGTTGCCATGAATGTATTCGTTATGGCTTCCGTTTTGGATAGGTTAGGAGAGGAAGAGTGAATAAAAGCAATGGAGCCACAGCTGGTTTTGCTCAGTGGATAGAGCATTGGCCTGTGGATTGAGGGTTCCAAGTTCCATTCTGGTCAAAGGCACATACCAGGTTGCCAGCTGGTTCCCCAGTGTGGGGAGTGTGGAAGGCAGCTGATCAATAATTCTTTATCATCATTGATGTTTCTATATCTCTCTCTCCTTCTCCATTCCTCTTTGAAATCAATAGAAGTATTTTTTAAAAAGAGCAATGGAAAAGTAGGAAGAGATTGTCACTAATTTCTGTAACCCCCAATATCTCTTTATGTAGCATTTATCATAAAGGAGAGCTACTATATGTCTATGTATTTAATGATGGGGTAAAATAAAACTTCCATTGCTTTGGGAACCCAGAGAACTGGGTTCTGATCAGTTTGGCCCCTAATATTACATTATCCTTGCTACATTGTGGTTTACTCATCTGCACAATGGATTCTATCAGCTCATCTCTAAGATTTCTTCTTATTTTATAATACTTTGTTGACTAATTTATGACAAATCCAGAAGCCCAGAAATCCCAAACATTATCTGGTCGGGTATCTTCTAATGAGTGCTTTTTCCAGATGTCTCCTCAATGATCTGAAAGCCTAAAGCTGCTCCAACTAGTGGTAGTGAGTTTTGCCTGGCAACTATGACAACTCTGAGCAGGGGAGCAAGATACTGTGAGGATGCAAATGAAGTGAGCAGAATAAAAATATCTTAAAAAGTCATCAATGCAATAGTGACACTAAAAATGTCTTCATTTGAAAATTATCTAAGAATAGACTAAGAGTCTATATCTATGGTTGTATCAGTTTAGCTATTGGAGCAAATCAGTGTGCATGTATGTGTGTGTGAACAAGGTCTGAGAAGTGATGGAGGGGGTACCCTATAATCTGTCAGATAATGTGCAAGTTTTATAGAGTTACCATTTCATTTAAATGCTCACAGCTATTTTATAATACCTATTACATTTTTTAAGGATCCAATTAAATCTAAGCTCATATAACTATTAAGTTGACGCTTGGATGGAACCCAGGTTATAGATTCTGTCAGTACAACAGTGGCACTATCACTAATATTTAATGATTCTAGACACCGATGAGACTTTGATTTGATTTGATTCTGCTTGCAAACTAATAAATTAACTGGTTACCAATTCATGAATGCTGGCAGAAGACAAGAAGCTCCTGAATCAGAGAAAAAGGGATTTGTTATAGCTTAGCAAGCCACCTGAACATCAGCAAATATGCTTCTGTTATTGCATCACTGTTCTTTTACTGATGTTACCAATTACCATAAACTCAGCAGCTTATCCTCTTACAGTTCTGTAGGGCAGAGTCCAGCACACTTCACTAGTAGTCTGCTTAAGGTCTCACAAGGCCAAAATCAAGGTGTCATTGGTCTTGGGCTCTTCTTTGGAAGCTCTGAGGCAAAAACAGGAATTCTGATGGCAGATTTCAATTCAAATCCATGTCACTGTAGGACTGAGGCACTTTTTCTCTGCTGTCCAAGAGTTGTGTTTAGTTTCCTTAAGTCACCTCTATTCATTGGCTGGCAGGGCCCTCTATTTTCAAAGTGAGTAATGACACATCAGATATTTTGTTTTCTCTGAATTTCTTTGTCTTTCTCTTCGTCTATATCTCCCTGACTGCCTCTTCTGCTTCTGCTTGTAAGGACTGATATGAACACATTGAGTTTACCCTAAGAATCCAGTGTAATCTACCTATTTTAAAGTCAACTATTTAGTGACTTGAATTACCTCCACAAATTCTTTTTTTGTGTAAGGCAACATATGCACATTCAGGGTATTTCATCATGTTCGTAGTTCCAGGGATAGGGAAAGAATATTTTTGGCAGCATAATTTTTTCCTGCTACAGTTTCTTTTGCCCCAGATGTCTTGAGAACAGTAATATTTGGTCCAGGTGGACATTCAAGTACAATGGGTTTGTATCCTGGATGAGAAATCCTTAGCTTGAGGAATCCACAACTTTTATAGCAAGCAGTAAGAAAGACTAATCTTTGTTTAATGGAGATTTTATCTCTTCTTTCAACATTAAATTTCTCAATTGCATAAAGACAACCATGAGAAATTACTAGTGTAAAGAGTGGTGAAGGCATTGTATTCTTAGCAGGATTAGCAAGAATTACAGGAGGCGAGAAACCCAGAAAGGACTGTCTCTTCGAAATGACTCCCAAAGATCTTGAAGAACCCCAAATGACAAATTAACCTCCAATTTCTGAATACAGAAGTCATTCCCAATGAAGTTTAAAAAAATCTCCTTCAGATCACATTTTCAGTTAGAATAAAAAGTGTACTCTCTAAGTTTCAATAAAGAGGGAGGAGAGTAGAAATAAGGCTGACTGTAAAAAAAATCTATGCAATATTAGTATGTGGTCACAGTCTCTGCCATTTAAGTAAGAGACAGACAAGAGTCAAGGCAAGATCTATGAAAAAGCTCAGGATTAAAAAGATGTAATAGAAATAGCTTTGATGACACTATCACAGTGGTCCAGGTTTGCACCTTACCTCTAGGATGTGTAAGTTTTGACAAGTTACTTAATCTCTCTACGCTTCTGTTTCCTAGCCTATTTGATGAAAAAAATAATACCTATCCTAAAGATTTAAGGGGAGATTAAATGAGATCATTCCTGTAAAGCTAGTAGCATTGTGCTTGTTATGCAATAGGTGTACCACAGAGGTTCTCCACCAGCCCCCTCCCCAAGTCAGCTAGGAAACGGTTCGGTGTGAACCTGCCTTTGATAGGACAGAACACCACAGCTTCCATTCTCCACGAAATAAATGAAGGCAGGATTCCAAATCACATTGATGTTTACATATCTGTGGCTCCCCTAACTCAAAACACTTCACGTCTCTATAGTTCTAAGTTTAGAGAGCTTTCAAGGGATAGGTTTTTAGCATCATATACTCACTTTTAAATTCACTGTAACTAGAAACACTCCTCAAACTTTGGGAAATGTGGCCCTTTTGCTGAGATCAATATTCACCTGCAAGAGTCTTTGGGGGAATTAGGGAGGTTCCACAGCTCTGTGGCCGTTTCCGCAGACCACTTAGGCAGGGCGTAAGGCCTCGAGGACCACCTACCCAAGTGTATTCTTTTCTTTGATATCACAAAGCCCTCAGTACCATTTGTGGTGTTTTTGCTTGGCTCTGTAATCTTTATTGTGGTTAGATTTTTAAATTGAAGCTCGTATTTGTGTGTTCCAGCACAGACCCAGATCTGCAGTGGAAAATACATTTATAAAACTCTCTTGTTGCATGTGTGTAACTCGCCTTTTGGGCTGGTCCCAGACCACCTGGAACACCTTCATGGTTCCAGCTATCCAAAAGCCACGCTGTGAAAATCAGCGGGTGCTTCCTTAGGTTACTGCCGGAGGCGCTTCGAGATCCCCGAAGAAAAATTAGAAACTGTTTCATTTTTTATAAACCTATTCTCCTTTAACTGCAGATAAAGTATACCTTTTGTACATGTTAGTGCCTTTGTTAGTATTTGAAATGTGCAGCATGAAAATAATAAAAATATTGGCCTTTAACTTTAGGCAGAGGTGGATTTAGAAAGAAAGACTGTAATACTCAGGAAAAGCTGCTGCCTGTTTTTCTAACCCGGACACTGGAATCTGCAAAGTACAGACCACACCCTCAGAGCCTACCTCAGGTTTATAGAAGGCCTAGTGTGTGGTCAAGACCTCTAGCCTCGCAGTTAAAAGTTCATTCCAGCGATGGGCTCAGTGACACGGGTGGCTTTTTATAATTAGGTAGAACCCTCCTCCTGGCCAAGGTCACACATGTACCCCCAGAGGAAGGGCATCTACGCTCCAAAAATTTTTTCAACCCTCAAGAGTTCTGATTTTTAAATAAATATTAATGCTCCAATTTCTATGCTATGGAAAGAGTAAGGGAAAGGCTTAGGAATCTAGCCCACAAATTTCATGGTTAGAGAGAACTAACTACCTGACCAGCAGATAGAGAAGGCCAAAGGCACACCAAACCACACAGCAAAAGCTCCCTTGGCCAAAACTGTGGCGGAGTTGAAGTGGATTTGGCCTTAAATATATTAATTCCAGGCAGCCGGTGGTCTGAGACAGAAAAGGCAAAAGTAAGCAAACTAATTGGTTAGGGGATAAGCTTTTTTCCCTCCTCATCCCTTGTTTTTTTGTTGTTGTTTTTTGTTGTTGTTGTTGTTTTGTAACTGTTTCTCACTCTCAAGGTGCCTCTGAATGCCCCCCACAGCAGTAGGAGGAACAGAGAGGGCAGCAGGTGACAGCACAGCCCTGAGAGGCTGCGGCCCGGGCCAGAGGCAGGGCTGGGCTGGCAGAAGCATCGTCAAGCTCTACACATCCTCCAGCCCCTCCAGGAAAACCCTTGTCCTTCCCATTGAGACCTGACCTCCTTCCGCTCTCCTCTTTTTCTAAAAGGAAACTATGCACTCTGGATAGTAAGTCTGTAAGTGCGCATAAACTGACCAGCATCTCCGGGACAATAAATCTAAGGTATTGGCAGCATCAGGACTTGACTCCTTGCCCTTGGACTGTGTTGAACTGGATGTGATCTGTCTTTATCCACTCTCCTGATGCAAAGGAAAAACAAAAACAGGGACACAAACTTTAGATCAAATGCTGGTTATCCGTAGTACTTCCGTATGTCGTCTTTATTATTATTATTATTATTAATCAATTTGATTTTTTTTTTTAAGCCTAAGATTTACTTCTCTGTTAGGTCATTGTTTCTGAGACAAAAACGGCTCCCTCTAGCCACCAGCTTCAATAACACACATCCTGCTAAACCAGAAAAATGTTCCTTCAACGTGGGCTGTGTTGACAGAGCAGTAAAACGGTATTCTGACGGTCAGGGACGAGACTTCTGCAGAGCTATTAAACTTCCGATTTATGGAATTGGCTTTTCGACTGCGTCTTTTGTATTATTGTCAGGAAAGTATTTCTGAGCAGAAGTGGGGATTATTTTTCAAAGGAACAAACTGGAACTGTGTTGTGGTATTGACGGTCATACTGCGCTTCATCCCTTTTATAAACATTGAGGGGAGAGCTGAGATACCAAAATAGTTTCATTCTAAGCTGAAATCAAGTAAATACTAGCCACCAAGCTTGCTGGTAGGCTGTGAAGGAAGCCATGTTTATGTGAATTCATCTAAAAAGGCAAAGTGAGAGAACATTGAGACATCATGCCTTTGCAACCTTCCCGTGTTGCTGTCTCGCCAGAGGCACTTTCTCATCTGTGCTTGTCTATGTACGCGGTTTGCATGTCCACCTTCATTGTTAAAACTGAAGCATACAAACAGTCCTCCTCCGAATTCCATTTACACTGCTTCATAGTGTGTTTTAACTGTGCCTAATCAGTAGGTGGAAAAATATTCTGGCGGTAAATCCGATGAGGGTAGACAGTTCCCTTATCAAGCCAGCAGCCCTCTTCCAGGACCACAAACTTTAAATAAAATGCTGACCCAATCTACTTTCATGTCATTGCTTTTATATATTTTTTCAATTATTTCGTTTAATTTTGTTTGAAAATTATGTATAAAACATCCCATAGCATTAAGGACATATCTGAAAACCAAAATATATTCAAATCGGTCTAGCTTTTATTCCTTCTCACCCACTCTGTATCTTTCTTTCCCCTATAGAAAAACCTTTAACTTTTTAGTGGTTTTATTTTCCACTGAAAAATAGAATTTGATTTGTATACATTTATATTTAGGTACCTCCACCTTTCTGACAGAAATAGTAGATTACGACATATTTTTGGTACCTTGTTTCATGCTTTAATTTCTTTTTCAATGACAGTTTACGTTCAGCATTATTCTGCATTAGTTTCAGGTGTACAGCAAAGTGTTTAGAAAATCATGTACTTTACTGATTTTTCTAACCACTTTGCCTGCTGCTCCAAGTTCCCTCTTGGCCCCATACATATTTATCTCGATAGTATTGACTACATTTTCTATGCTGTAATCTACATCTCTGTGGCTATTCTGAAACTACTGATTTGTACTATTGTCTTTATTTTTTAAAAAAATCAGTGACTTTTTAAGCAGATCTCTATATATTTCTCCTTTAGATAATTGTTTCTCTGACAGCTAACTGGGCGATGATGTCTTCTCATTACTTCTGCCAGGCTGTCCTCTAAGAGCTGGAGAGGGAACACAGGACTAAAACAAGAGACTTGAAAGCCATGGCATATGGAATAAACTAAAATTAGGATTGAACATGATATGATGTCAATATTAAAAATTATGGTAAGGATCAAAGTTAATTTTTAAAGTTTTTGAAATGAAGAAAAGGAGTTAACTTCCATTAAATTTACTATGACCATTACTAGCATCTGATAGCTATTGAACCCTTGGTAGTAAAACCCTTGTTTTGTTTTTGGTGGGAAGAGGGAGAGGTATGTACACAGACTTTGGGAGAATTTGAAGAGCACCCAGGAACCATCCAGAACGTGGCACTTCACCACCTAGACCCTGCCTCTCTAGTGCTTTACCCCTTTTATTTTGCACGCACACACCTTGCATGTGGGAGTGATTATGGTGTTCCCTGAAGCCCAGTGTTTTGAGATTTATAGATTTCCTGCTCCCACCTCCCTGAGCAAAGAGTTCTATTTCTGCATCAGTTTCTTTATGAATGGTAACATTCCACTTGTTGGCATGATGTCCAACATTTCAAAGATACTCCAGATTCCAGAGGCCAAATGGACATTATCGGCGTGCTTTTATTAAACTGGTTGTGTGCGGTTTCACTAGGACATATGGGTTTCAAGCCATTCTTTAGTCTTTGTGTTGCTAATAAATACAAACCATAATCATGTGGCAGACATTTCAGGGATCATCTAATCTCTCGTGAATTCTTTACACGAAAAACGAAAAGCACTTCTGCTTCCTTTAGGTCCTCCACTACTGGGTGCTGATTCCACATACGGACCAGTGTGCATCGTGCATTAACATCTGCAGGATTCTACTTCTTTTGCCTGCTGATGGTCATAAAGAATCAGAAAATAGCTAAAATATCGGGAGAAATTTTTAAAATTTATTTTGCTATCTTTTTAAAGAAAACGTATTTCTACTGTTTAAAAAGAAAATATCACCTGGTTGGAAAATAAATTTGGATTCCCCTCTAAAAAAATGTTCAGTTTTTCCATCCAGGTCTTTTCTTCTGTCTAGCTTTGGAAACATTATGGCGTCTCCTCTGTGTGAGTGTCTCTTTCATGGAATTATCTGCATCAATAGGTCCTATGAACTATTGCTCACTAATAGTGAGCAAACTGAAATTTAACTGCACCCAAAGTGTCTGATAGCATCATAGTTTCTGGCTACAATCTGGAAGTCTTAATAGTGTAATGAGATTTTTCACTATTGCAATATAGTTTGATCTAACACTTCTTCGATCACAATTGCTTACTAGTTGTTATATTGCTTATTGAAATGTTGATTGCTTATTCAACTAATAATTATTAAGTACCTACTGTGAGCTAGAAACTGATCTAGAAGCTGAGACACAACAGTGTCATGCTTGGTGGCATTTTAATTTGAATGTGTGAGATGATAAAAACTACAGAAATACTTACATATTTTAACAGTGATGATAGATTTCAGTAGTGAAGAGATACACAGGATGCTTCAAAGGATAAGGAACACAGACTTAGTTCAACCAGGCGTTCAGGGAAAGGTTCCTGGAGAAAATTACTTTTTGTGGGGAAGATTTTTGCCAGTTTCTAAGCAAACATTGCAGCATTTCATTAAATGTTAATCCCTTACTCTCTGAGTTCTGTTGATGGGGAAACTATTATAATTTTGGTTGGTTGCCAACAGTAGGCACATAGACACTTACATAATTTTTTCTGTTCCATCGTGAAAAAGATAACCTACTGGTGCTTAATTTTCTGCATCTGAAAAACCGTGTAATTCTAACTTCTTTAAACTCACAGCCTCCAGGGACTGAAACCGACTCAGAACCAAAGGGAGCTGCATCTTGCCTGGAGCCAGGACAGCTGTTCATAAAGCATCACAGTGTTTAATGTATTGATCTGCCAGTTTATAATAGATTTTCAGAAAATACAATTATAATTCTCAATCTTTTTAGGGCGATCCCTTAGGAATTCTGAGAAGCTGCACATTGCTGACTCAACGCAATGGCAAACCACATCCCAGCTCTCAGCCCTCAGCCGTGAGAGCATGTTTCCATCAGGAAACAGCAGGCTTCCCCGAGATCTTCCAGTTATTCTCAAACTGGTGAGAACACCTCTCCTTTTCACTTAGCTCATTTTAGGTGCTCCGCTTCTCAAAATAATTGGCACATGTTCTAATTTGTTTGAAATTGAAATCACTTAAAAATAATAGTATATTTGACAAAGAAGACACTCAATTTGGAAATTTCCTTTTCGTCCAGCCAAGTCTAGCATAGGAACATTTTTTAAATTGTTCACACTGTTACAGATGTCCGCCACTTGCCAGCCCTTTGCCCACCTCCACCCAGCCTGCCTCCCTGCCCTCTCCTGGCGCTCACCACACTGTTGTTTGTGTCCACGGGCTGTGCATGTCTGTTCTTAAGCTAATCCCTTCACCTTCTTTTATCCAGTCCTCCCCTCTTCCCTCGCCTCTGCTGCTATGTCAGTCTGTTCCATGTTATTGATCAGTTGAATGTTCTTTGAGCACACTTACCCAAGTAAGTAGGATATCAGGTGTACCTTTGGGACTTGGAAACAATTAAATATATATTGAAATGGCTACCTGCAGCAAAGAAAATTAGACTTAGGATGCTTGAAAATTACTTTATCCCTCTTTAAAATTGAAGTTATTCTCTTTATTTTATTAATTAAGATTTGTGACAATACAAGGATGTTTTTATTTACACGATTTAACGATGATTTTCTATTTGTGTGTTGAGATCGTTCCAAAAAAAATAAGCTTAAACCAATTTCACTGTTGCATGACTAAAAGCTGTCATTAAAGAAAGTAAAATTGCATATTTTCATAGCTAGCTATGTTCAGGAAAGTTTGCAAACTCAATTCAAAACTAATTTACTGTTAGTAGTATCATTCTTCTCATTGTTAGTTATCCACAGGGTCTGCCAATACGAAAAAGTTGGCCCAGGTGTGAAACTCCTCAACTCTAACACAGAAACCATACCCTTTTCCCTAAATTAGAAAAATACCAAGAATGACCCTCTCATGCATGGAGGAGGTAATCCAGGAGGAAAATGATTTTATAAATGTGGGCGTGTGGGGTAGAGAGAAGGGGTGCCATGGCACAACAGATGGACAACGCCAGGAGGGTGGCATTTCTCTGTTTTCTTCCCTAATTAGAACAAGCAGCAAGCAGCTAAGATCTCTGAATGGCCATGGGAAATCTATATGTGGGCACAGAGACAGAAACCTGTGCAAAAGTGACGGGAACACTGGAAGGGGAACAGAAACCCAGACCGTGGAGCATACGGTCAGCCCTTTCCTCAACAGGTTTTAATGGGATTTTGAATTCAGAGATTACAGTAAAGAGCTTAAAATTAGCTGCAACAACCTCTAGTGGTCACTTAGTTTACACTATGAAGGCTTCTTATGCGAGAGCTGACAATACTTCCCTACCTTAAGGCTGACTAGTTTAATATCTCAATTTCTCTTTGTCATCAGTTGCCTATTCTCTCTGTCTTGGTCAAGGAATGAAAATAAAAGCCATGATGAGATCTAGCCATGATGTCCACTACAAATCTAAAACAGCCGTAATAAGAATTTTACAGCGACAACACGAAATTCTGGCAAGGATGTGGAGCAACCGCAATGCTCATACGCGTGGACAAAGGGATTATTCTTGCCTGGGGTGGGACAGAGCAGGATGTCACAAGATTCCATCACACTACTCAGAATGGCAAGCAAGCCAACACTTATAAATTGTTTATTTCTGGAATTTTCAAATTAACATCTTTGGACCTCGATTGGCCATGGGTGGGGGTGACTACTGCACATGAATGCTTGCTTTTGTAAAGTGGGTAAATAGTTGTAGTATATCACATGGTGGAATACTATACAGCAATGAGAACAAATAATCTGTACGAACATGGAAAATATGTTGAATCTCACAAACAAGAAGAGCAAAAGAAGCGAGGCTCAAAAGACTGCATACTATATGATTACAATTACATTAAAGTAAAAACAGTATTCATGTAGCAGAACTGTTCTGATCTGTTAGAACTGTAGAACATGGATACACTTGGGGAGGTGGGCTGTGTTAGGAAGGGGGCACAAAAGGGCTTTGGGGCCCTGAAACTTTTTATTATCCTATATGATGGTTATAAGGGTGTGTACTGTTTATAGAAATGTATCAAACCATACACTTGTGATTAGCACATCACCTGTATAGCTGAAATAGGTCAATCCATTTAAAGTAAAAAATAAATAAATAAATTTTGAAAACATATGAGAAAATTAGAATGAGTTAAATAAGGTTCTTGTTCTTCCTCGGAGTAAAGTTGGAGAGAATGTGTAGTTGGTAGAGGGAAAAGAAAGAAGGTGCAATTTGTTGACACTTTTGCATTTATATTTATTTATCCCATGCAGGGTAAAGTAGACAAGTGTTTATGAGTTTTTGAATGCTTAAATTATAGAAATGGAAGTTCACTTCACAAACATTTTCAAGGGCTGCCTTTGATGTTCTCTGTTGTAATGTACAGGGTAAATACCCCTGAAGTCCTTTGAAGACTACTAAAAGTTGGGCTCACTGCTGGAACACTTAACTTCTATGACCTTTACTGAAGGGGTGCCAGGAACACTACAGAACACTGTGTTGTTTCCTGAAAGAAACGGTCACATGGGATTAGAAATTCAATCAGAAATTTAAATTTAATTTTTACCTAGGTTCCGGCATGATTTCATTATGCCAGAGAATTTTTAAAAATAAAAATTCTTTGTGGTGCTGATGAACTACCTATTTAAAAACTAAAAATCAAAATATTCAGATGTCTGTTTTCTAATTCCTTGCTTTCAAAAGACAAGCTTAAGTTATATGAAATTCTAGATGTTAGTTGTCCCTTTAACTTCCTATTTATAATTGATGTACAGTCTCAATATACATATTTATCTATTCACATTTAGTAATTTCCAGGCATTTTCTACGCTTTATGTATGTTTTAATAATAGTAGGTGCTTCCTGTTGTACAGTACTCCCAGGCCTGCAGAATGAAGCAATGAAGCAAACCCTTTTTATTGTGAACTAAGGGCCCAGTGCACAAAAATTTGTGCACTTGGGGTGTCCCTCAGTCCATCCTGTGCCCTCTCGCAGTCTGGGACCCCTCTGGGGATGTCCACTTGCTGGCGTGCCTGGCCAGCCTGGGTGAGGGGCTGATGGCTGTTTTCAGGCTGGCCAAGCCCCCCAGTGTGGACCTTCCCCCCATTGGGGTGTGGCCAGGCTGGGTGATGGGCTGAGGGCTGTTTTCAGGCTGCCCACAGTCCTTTCAGAGTTCAGGTCCCTACTGGGGTACCTGGCTAGCCTGGGTGCGGGGCTGAGGGCCGTTTTCAAGTTTTCAGGCTGCCCACAGCTCCCATTGTCCCAACGTTCCAGCAAGGCTGTCTGGAATCCGGTTTCTGGGGTTTATTTATCTTCTATAATTGAAGCACTGTTTCTTTAAGCCAAGGCCTAGGCAGGTAAAGAAGCCTCCTGTTTGTTTCAGCTCTGTGGCTTCTATAATTAAAACAATGTTGCCTTAGTAGAGGCCTAGCCGACCTAGGCAGACAGTTTACTCCTGGTGCAACAGAAGCCTCCTGTTTGATTTAGTTCCATGGTGGTTGACCTCCATCTTGGTGGGGTTAATTTGCATACATCCACTCTGATTGGCTGGTGGGCATGGCTTAGGCGTCCCAGAGAAACAGTCAATTTTAATATTACTCTTTTATTAGAGTAGATAATACTGAGTCCATATTTTTTCTTATTGTTTTATTTTTTTCCATTGAGTATGATGATAAAATGATTTAGTAAAACTAATAAAATCATACACTCACTAAAAAAACCCAAAACACCCTATATAATAAAAGTCTATGCAAATCAACCAAACAGTGGAATGACCAGTCACTATGATTCGCACTGACCACCAGGAGGCAGATGCTCAATGCAGGAGCTTCCCCCTGGTGGTCAGTGCATTTCCACAGGGGGAGCATTGCTCGGCCAGAAGCTGGGCTCATGGCTGGCAAGCATAGCAGCAGCAGCTGGAGCCTCTCCCACCTCCATGGCAGTGCTAAGGACCAAAGCCAGCAGTCGGACATCCCCTGAGGGTCCTGGACTATGAGACAGCACAGGTCGGGCTGAGGGCCTCCACCCCCAGTGCACAAATGTCATACACCAGGCCTCTAGAACTAAATATTCAAACATCAATAGTCAATCCTGATTGACAATACAAAGCTAACAAGATACAATTTAAAATAATAACATAACTGGAAATAATTTTAATAAGAAATGTGTAGGATCTCTAGGATGACTAGAATGAATGTAAATAAGATCCACTAATTGATAAATTTTACCAAGATGTCTTCTCTTCTCTTCTTACCACTAATCTGTATGTTTAATTGAATCATGATAAAAGTGGTAGGAGAAATTATTTTTTCAAAAGCTGGTAGGGCATCATATAAGAGGTTAAAATAGATAGATGAGATGACTAGAAATAGGACTACTACAAGCCAAGTGTTGTGAGAAGGCAATTGAGTGAATGACATGTAAGGTCATTGTCACCGTATACTAATATGATCTTGGCATAAACAAGACCTCTCTTACAAGACATGCAGTGCTTAACGGTGAAGAACAGGACAGAATGGAGAGACAGAGATAAACTGGAAGCCATTTTCCCTCTAGGATCTCTCTGTATTGTGCTGGAGACAAATGTTTAACAACTAATTAAAATAGCTGTAATGACTTTTATAATAAACGTGTTTATGGACACAGAGAGGCCCACAATTCCATCTGGACAGGGTTTGGGAAGATGCTTCCAGCGTCACAGTGAGAAGAGGGGGACAAGATAATCCTGGAAGGCCATCCAGTGTCTGCCAAGAAGCAGAACAGGAGAAACTTGCTCCGGATCAGCTTCCTGCAGCTGGAGTTCATGCTGCAGATGGTGAGAGCCCAGGCCAGTCACGCAAGGAGGGCTCCTTTACGAAGGGCTGTCGCTGCTGCTCTAAGAAAGTGTGTCAGATATATGTGTGTGGGTGCGGGAGTTTGCACGTATACACAACGCGCGGTCAAAAGCTTACGGTGCACAGTTTTGTGTATGCCACCAGCAACTTTGACAAAATTGTCACTGTTGTTAATTGTTCTTTTAAGTAAAACTTCACCTTGAACAGAAACTCTCTAGTAAGTAGAATGTATTGATACTATTTCGGCAAGAGACTTTGAGGCTGCATTGAATAATGTAGTAGGTGTTCACTAAGTTTGGATTAAAAGCAATGTTATGCCCTAGTTTGTTTGTCTCAGTGGTTAGAGGGTTAGCCCATGGACTGAAGGGTCTTGGGTTTGATTCCAGTCAAGGGCATGTACCTCAGTTGCAGGCTTGATCCCTGGCCTCAGGTTGGGATGCATGCAGGAGGCAACCAATCGGATGTGTCTCTCTCACATCAGTATTTCTCTCTCTGTCTCTCCCTCTCCTTTCTACCCTTTCTAAAAAATCAGGGGGGAAGGGGATCCTTGGGTAAGGATTAACAACTAAAAAAGGAATGCTTGTATTTCTTAGATTTAGTACATAATATTAGAGGAAAAGTACATTGTATTGATCTATTAATTTTTTAAGTGAGGAGTTAAATCTTAAATCATTTTGTCTATGTCTTTTATTATAACTGGAAGTATTTAAAAACCATAATAGTTCTAAAATATATCTTTATATGAATTTACAGAAATTACTGGATTTTTTTTTCCTAAAAATATCAGGTATGGGTACAGGTACCTGAAACTTCACTGTTCATATGTCTCTTAATAGATATAAAGGGGAAAAGACCACTTTTATGTGAACAGCGATGCCTTTGGCCTCTACTGAAAACGAATCCCACCAAATGGAACTTCCCTTTCCAGGAGATGGATTTTATTTGTGCTCTTATTATTTACCAGGCAGTAACATTAAGGAATTTATGAATAATAAAATAATTCTCAAAATAGATGGAAGGAATTTCTTCCCCTTGATTATTAATTATAGAAACTAACTGCGAGTCTTTGGACCCCCTGCTGAATGGCTCAGAATGAGAAGTACAAAGTGAAGACCCTGCTGTGTGGGTAAACTGATGACTCACTTTTAATATCAGGTTGAGCCAGGAACTCGGGCTCTGCCAAGTGAGCTCAGCGGGTGTCCTGCTTCAGCCCACTCACATTTCCTCAGCACAGCCCTGGACTTCCCCAGGTCTGACATACACTGAGCTTCTCCGTGGCCTTTAGATTTGAAAATGAAGTTAACATGGAAAATAACCAATGGCACTGGTTTCTAGGATGAAGTTCAAAGCAGCAAGTTAAAAGGACACGTATGACAGTGACATGCACTGGTGTCCTAATTAAAATTAGGAAAGATTTCCTTTTAGTATACATTTGCCCCCATTTTAGTTTAGGTTTTTGGTGTTGTTTTTTGTTTTGTTTTTTTTTGAAGTATTCCACCTGCAGGACCACAAAGATCCTTTGCTGCTATTTATAACATGAAGATGGTGGTAGGGAGGAAGGGCATGTGTAAATTTATGCTTGTAAAAATAGGAGTTTGAAGGAAGTTTAATTTATAAACCCAGGGCCAGAGAAGTTTCATGTGATGTAGACCATGCATGTCTGTGTTTGGACGTCGGGATTTAAATTATCACGCCAGTTAGGGTTTTTATGACTCCTCAGACATGTTTATTTGAGATCTCTCCCGGTTTGCTCGGTGAACTCTAGGCACGCCAAGCGCCCCAGGGCACACACTCACCTCCGGCAGCTTTGTTTCCCATTTTCCTCCTTTCAGAAGGAGGACTCTGTCTCTGTTTCCACCCAGATCAAAAGCCCCATGTTTATTGTCCTGGCCACATGGTGGAAAATGTAACTCTGGGTAAGCCTTGCATTAGGCTTCCTGCCTGAGGAGACAAAGTACTTTCTGTTCAGACACAGCGATTGTCCTTAAAGAGGCTTGTGTTTGACAAGAAGCCGCTCTGCCAGTCGATGGCAAAGCCAGCAGCATTGGGAAACGGTCACAAATCACTGCTTTGGTTTCTGTTGTTTTTATGGTCACTTCCCTCCTCTCTCCAAAACGGCACTGCAGGCCTTGGTAAAAGTCATTCTAAGTACTTCAGACTGGAAGAGGCAGTGGGGAGTGCAAAGGTCTGGTAATTTGAAATGCCTTCACTGAGCTTTGAGAGTGAGCCTCATATCAATCACATTCCCCCAAGTTATGAGTGTGGTGCCTGCATGGTACTGCAGGTGTATGTTCAGGGAATTAAACATTTCTTTAATTGGCCATATCCAAGACCCGTGCAAGAGCGAGGGGCAGAGTCTGACTCAGCAGGATTTCAATTATCAGGGTGGAAGCAGATGCATCTGGTGGTCTATGCAGCCATCTATTGTTATGCTCTGTTACAATATAGAAGTATTGACCTTTTTCTGATTAGAAATCCTACTTCATAACCTGAACTCATGAGGAATTTTCTATTCTGCTTTGTAGAAAAGGATATAAGAAACAAAAGGAATATGATGAAGGGAAGGGAAAAGGAAAAGAGGAGGAAGAGAAAGAGAATGGTAAAAAAATATAAATTAAAATAAAAGAAATAATACAAATTGCATTTTAGTACTATAACACAATATATCTAGAAATCAATAATAGGAGATTTTAAAAAATCCTATCCACCTAGATATAGAAAGAAAAACAGTGTCAGTCCTTGAAGAGGAACTTCCAAATCAAAATAAAAGACCTTTGGTGTCATATTTAAAGGAACCACTGGCAAAACCAAAGTTGAGTTTTCCCCCTATGTGTCCTTCTAGGAGATTTCCATTCATATTGACTCCATTTGAGTGTATGGCATAAGATAAGGTGCAATTTAATTATTTTGCATGTGGATATCCAGTTTTCCCAGCACCATTTAATGAAGAGGCTATCCTTTTCCCATTATACATTCTTAGCACCTTTGTCAACAATTAGTTGACAATATATAGGTTTAATTCTGTATCTCTATTTTGTGGATTGATCTGTGTCTTTTTTAAATGACAGAACCATACTGTTTTGATTACTATAGTTTTGTAATATAGCTTGATATCAGGAAGTGTGATCGTTCCAGCTTTGTTCTACTTTATCAAGATTGCTTTGGATATTCAAGGTCTTTTGTGGTTCCCCATAAATTTTAAGATTTATTTTTTTTCTGTGAAAAATGTCATTGGGATTTTGATAGGAATTGCATTGAATCTGTAGGTCACTTTGGGCAATATGTACATTTTAACAATTTTAATTCTCCTAATTCATGACCATGAGGTATTCTTCCATTGGTTTGTGTCTTCAGTTTTGTAGTTTTACATATGAAAATTTAGAATATTCTGTAGGTAGCAACATAAATCACCAGAGTAAAGAAAAAAAAGTTTTAATACGTGCTTCTGGAATAAATGAACAGCCTTATAGAGAAAGACAAAATTGGATTTATTTTTTAAATATATTTTTATAGATTTCAGAGAGGAAGGGAGAGGAACAGAGAGCTAGAGACATCATTAATCAGTCACCTCCTGCATGACCCCTACTGGGGATCAAGCCCACAACCTGGACATGTACCCTAACAGGGAATCGAACCATGACCTCCTGGTTCATAGGTTGACCCTCAACCACTAAGCTACATCAGCTCAGCTGGATTTATTTTTTATACTATATGTCAAGGCAAACTTCATATAGATCAGAAATTTAAATGTAATAAATAGAATCATACAAGAACTAAAAAAACTAAAATCATTAGTGAAGTCCCCTACATTCTAGGTGTGAGTAAAACTTTCCTGTCCTTAAAAATCCATTAATATAAAGATTAATGGTGATATAATTGAAAACTTCTAAAGCTTTGTCTTCAAATGAAGAATGATGTTTAGCACTATAGCATGAATATTTTGGTGATATTTTCTGTATAACTAGTCTGCCTATGTCTACACAGTCCAGAGCAAGGGTTAGAAATTAGGAGGAGGAGGGAAATGGTCCCACAGTGAGTTATACAAACTTTATCTCATCGTTTTATTTTACTCACAACTGATATTTCCATTTCTTAAAAGGAAATGGCTTTTCCCTGATTTGACTTCTTTATGGGTAGGAGTTGTGAATATTTGAGTGATGCTATAGTTTTTAATAGTTGTAAGTCTATACTGTGGAATGAGCCTTATAAAGTTTATTACAGTAAATGTAAACATCATTTTATAAAGAGCACAGTAAATTCAATCATCTTTTTCCCATGTTGGATCCCTTAGATTGGTTTGGCCAAGGAGAAATTTTCTGCCCTGCTTCCTTAGGTCCTCTTTTTTTTTTTTTTTTTATCATTTTCATCTTGTACAATTCAATGACTATATCCTGAACCTCAGTCTTTGAGAGAATCATGATTTTCATATTTTATTAATTGCAGGACATTCAATTACTTTATATATAATCAGTCAAGGTAAGATATATAGTATGTCAACTAAAATATTTGTAGTTCCTTTGCTTTCGCTGTTGATACTGCTCTCAAACTGCCCCCACAGGAACTATATGACTTGCAAAGCCTTTTCTCTCTGAACTCTCTTTTTCAAAAGAACACCAATACTAAGATTAGTAAAGTGGGAATATTTGGTTTTATTTTATTTTTGCAAAAGAAAGATAAGTTACTAGTACATGCTATGTACTAACTTTTAAGAAGATTCCTTCATTGTTCCAAAGTTTTTGACTCTATGTAGCTATCAAATACCTCTATTATTTATGGGGTTTTACATGTTAGTTTCTGCAATACAATTTTGTATGGGTACCAAAGAACTGACCAAAATATGGAGAGAAATATATAAAATTTCTTTTGCTAGTGAGGTATTCTTCCAAACCTTAGTAGTAAAAGTAATTGGAATTGTTTTTCAGAGTTAAAACTTAAGACCAACACATAACTGATCAGAATATAACTTACAAAATCAAGTTAGAAAAGGGTATATTTTTATCTCCAAGACTTTGCTGTTATATTATTTAATATATAAACTTATTTAAAAAAATAAGAGGACTATTGGAGGAAGGTGCAATCGTGTGGTTTTTCAGCTATGAACTGCAAAAGGATAGACATACAGGCAAATGTCAACTCTTCAAGCCAGAAAATCCCAGAGATAAGGGAATCTTAGCAAATGAACATTATATACTCTATACTTCTTCACAAAGCTAATAACTGGTGCAGAATGGAGGGCACTGTAAATAATGAACTTCAGTATTCTATCCTGTAAGAAATGGGTGCAACAGCCCACCATGTTCCACTAAAATTTTACTCTAAATCTCTTTTTACCTGGTTCCAAGTTTATTGAGGGAACTTCTATTTAATTTTGATTTTCCATTGATTTTTATAAAGAATTGATATGTTAATTAAACATATAATGGCATTGAGATTCCTACGAAAGTTATATTTCTCATTGCAAATTTAAATATTTCTTTCTAGGTATAATTTAACTGAGAATTTAGCTTGACAACAAAGAAATCTGTGCTGATGTTATAGACGTGATTATTCATGTTCATGTGACAGTTTTTCTCTTCCAAATTGATAAATGACCATTCTTCCTTGCTACAGCCTTTTCTTCAATTGCCAAAGTTGAGAATTATAATTTTTATGATTATATCATTACACTAGAGGCCCAGTGCACAAAAATTTGTGCACTCAGAGGGTCCCTCAGCCCAGCCTGTGCCCTCTCACAGTCTGGGACCCCTCAGGTAATGTCCACCTTCTGGCTTAGGCCTGCTCCCCGTGGGATCAGGCCTAAGCTGGCAATCAGATATACCTCTGGCAGTCCGGGAGCCCTCAGGAGATGTCCACTTGCCATCAGGGAGCAGGCCTAAGCTGCAGTCGGACATTCTTAGTGCTGCTGAGGAGGCGGGAGAGGCTCCTGCCACCATTGTTGTACTGACAGCTGTCAGCCTGGCTTGTGGCTGAGCAGAGCTCCCCCTGTGGGAGTGCACTGACCACCAGGGGGAAGCCCCTGCATGGAGCATCTGCCCCCTGGTGGTCAGTCTGTGTCATAGTGACCAGTCATTCCCAGTTGTTCTGCTGTTAGGGTCAATTTGCATATTACCCTTTTATTATATAGGATAATAATACATCTCTCAAGAGAAGGATCTACCATAGAGGCAAGATTTTGGACTTTGTTAAATTGACTATTCTGTCAACAAAATTCTGCTGAGTGCCTACCATGTGTCACAATGTTCTAAGTGCTTGGGATATATCAGAAAACCAAACAGATAAAATTTCTACCCTGAGATTTTACCTTGGATCCTAGCAGTAAACTATAGGCATCGGTGAGGTGTTTTCCTGACAGCTGGCTGGTCTTTCTTTACTCAGTATGCTCAAATCTAATGAAAATATCTGCCTTTCAACTGAGTAAGATGTATACCTAGGATTCCAGGATAAAGTGTATCAATCCTGTCCCATTTTAAGAAATACCATGTTAGAAGGCAATTAACAACCTTGTGTTTTCAAAGTTTGCAGTTTTCTATTTTGAGGAAACCTTTTTCTTGAAAATTCAAGTTCCCTGCCCATACATTCTGAATCATTACCATTTTAATCAGAACTATCACCTCTCTATGGGAGTAAACACTCAGATGTGAAAGCCTTATTGAAGTCTTCCTCTCCATCTATTTGTGTGATGACTTAACTTCTTTACACAGCAATATTCTTCCAAAACTCTGGATTTTTACACAAAGAGAAGAAAGGACAGCCTTCGATGTAAAAAGAAAGTAATGAGGTCTTATATTTTTACTCACAGCATTTTTCTAAAACCAGGAAGTAATAGAATAACCCATCCATGGTTGTGATATGTATAGTATCAGTCTCTTAAAAGGCATCACCAAGTATTCTATCAATGTGTCTTCAGTTCAGACCTCCACTGGAGTACAAAATTCTTTCACAAAGTCAGCAACTTACTGCTTATGTTACCTGATATTTTAGAGCTGAGACACTGATTAAACATATTTCAAATAAAGTCTAAAGTTGAGTAATAGACCTCACCTCATCTATATCCATGTATATATGAAATAGTCCCAGAAAAATGGCAATATGGTTTTGTTTTTATGTTTCTTCTCAACTTCTTTTTCTTTTGTCGAGTTCTGCTCATTTCCCTCAACCCCTCCCCCAAATCTTTCTCCAGTCTTCAGTATCTTCTGTATCCTTGCTATCCTAGAATAATCCTTTATCTCCATCAGATTAGATTCTCAATTTTCAACCTTTTTCATCTCATGGTACACATAAACTAGTTGCTAAAATTCTGCAACACACCAAAAAAATACATTTTTTTTGCTGATCTGACAAAGTAGGTTTAATTTTGATTCATTCATACCAGATGGCTATTATTTTGTTGGCTCTTGCCATTTTTTATTTGACAATATAAAGGAAAATAGGTCAGTGCTCCTAACTAAATAGTTGGGTATTGCATATTTTAAAAGTTCTGGAGGCACACCAGTTGAAAATCACTAAACTAGATTATTGCAATAATCTTCCTAACGCAGTGTTACACAATTGGCTGATGTACTGTAATGAGGTAAGTATAGAAAATGAGATTAAACATTTAGAAGCTACATAGAATTTTTATGTTTTGAGGAATGTCAAGCATAGAATGATTGTATTTGCCTCATTGAATAGGTTGTGGATCATTGAAGGTGTTTGGAATTCCTATGGTGAGCGCCATGTGGCACAAGCTGAGAAGTAGTGATGTCCAGTATGGCCACATATTGGTCTGCAGCCAATTGGAAATTAAAAACCAGCCCTGGCCAGGTGGCTCAGTTGATTGGAACATCATCCCATACACCAAAAAATTGCAGGTTCAATTCCCAGTCAGGGCACATAACTTGGTTGTGAGCTCTATCCCCCGGACAAGGCATGTATAGGAGGCAACTGATGGATGTTTCTCACATCAGTGTTTCTCTCTTTCTCTAAAATCAATTAAAAAAATCCTCAAGTGAGGATTAAGACAAACAAACAAAATGAACAAACAAAAATCTACCAATGTCTTCCAATCAGTGAAAAATAAAGCCCTGGCTAGTTGTCATATCATGAAGATCCCCCATTATCCTTTTCTTTCTTCATTCTCTTATCATCACTCTCTCACACACACTGTAGGCAACCAAAATCCCAAATTGCTTGTGTGCCATGACAGGCCACATGCTGTTTACATTTTAAGTCTTAGCTCAAATATATGTCTCTTCCAGTATGAACCCCACCCCCAGCCCGGACACCCCAGATGGGTTTTATTGTAGCTCCTCTCTCCTCCTGTAATTCTGTGTATAAGCTTCTTATTACATATTCCACATTGGAACATCACTTTTTATGTGTCTATCTCTCTCATGAGAAGGTGAGCTCTTGCAGATAGGTACTGTGTCCTAGTCTCTATTATTAAGCCCCTGTTTGTCAGAGTAGACATTCAATATAAGATTAAATTACTGGATGATTAGTGTGTATTAAGCAAGAGTCAAGAGATCTCGGTTTGCGTTCTACCTGTATAGTAGACATGTTTCCTTGGGTAGACTTGCAAGTTGATTTTCTGTTCAGAAGTGATAAAAGACAAGGGGATGAGAGGAAGTCACTGAGAGACACCTCGAGCTGCTTGAGAGAAAAGGAACAAGATGATGAATGCAGGGCAGACCTGGTTGTTAACACTGTGTTTTCTGAGAAGGAAAACAGTAAGGTTTCTTTGCAAGCCTTTCAATATTTAGTGGTCAATTACTCAAATGCAAAACAAGGGACTGAACTAAGGTTAATAACAATTCAGCATCATGTCAATGAGTTTTGAGGCTCCACGTTTTGAGAATTCTGTCTACACTTCTAAGCTATAAAAATATTTTGTTTTTCATTCTTTCTTTAGACTTCCCCTAGTCCCTTGGACCCATAGGAGCATTTATTGAGTGCAGAAATCTTCAATTATGTTATGGAAGCCTTTTAATCACATTAACTCTGCCATTTAGTATCACTGTTTTCCCCTAAAGAGTTCCTCTTATGCATGCACTCGATTTAAAGTAATAATGAATTATTATTTCCAAATGAACATTGCAGGAATTTAGATAAGCTTGAAAAATATTGAGAAGTTTACAGTTCTTTTCCTTTTAAAAGCCACACAGGTAGTAAACCTACATTAGACTTTTAATAGGAATTCTAGCTGTTGAGCTGCAGTGAAATATATACATATAAAATTAAAAAAGCTTGCACGTAGATACATAAAATTATGTCAGTGATAGGCCAATTAAACTTATAAATGTGTTGGAAACAAGGGAACAGACCACCTCCCTTTCCCCCTCATCTCCCTCCACCACACACACTCAGAGACACCCTTCCCCTCCTTTACCGATGACCACCCAGACACAGTCACGGTTACCTAAGGGTAATTCAGTAACAGGACACATTCGAGTACTCTGGGTCATACACAGTGTGAGATCATTATTTGGTACCCACATACATTAAAATTTTAAAGCACTCATTGGATGTGATCCAAGAATTATGTCATCAACACTTAACACCCCAGGCACAGATGAAGAAGCAGGACGGTGAAATATCACACAGAAACATGAATGAAAGGAGAGACTGAGACACAGAGGAGAAAAGGGTTTTATAACTACTCCCAATGCCTATGCTTGGTGAGTCACTGCGTGCCTCAGAAGCCCGGCCAGTGGGCATATGCTCACATCTCCACAAAGTACGCTCAGCCTGACTGTCCGCAGAAAGGGATCTTGGGATGGGTGAGTGTGAGGAAAGACAAGGGGATGAGAGGAAGTCACTGAGAGACACCTCGAGCTGCTTGAGAGAAAAGGAACAAGATGACGAATGTAAGGCAGGCCTGGTTGTTAACGCTGTGTTTTCTGAGAAGGAAAACAGTAAGGTTTCTTTGCAAGCCTTTCAATATTTTTTTAATATATTTTATTGATTTTTTCACAGAGAGGAAGAGAGAGGGATAGAGAGTTAGAAACATCGATGAGCTGCCTCCTGCACACTCCCAACTGGGGATGTGCCCGCAACCAAGGTACATGCCCTTGACCGGAATTGAACCTGGGACCCTTGAGTCCGCAGGCCGACGCTTTAGCCACTGAGCCAAACTGGTCAGGGCTGGCCTTTCAATATTAAGAGGCCAATTACAAAAGCAGCAATTGGAACATAACCATTAGGAGAAAGGCAAAATTTTGGGCATGTTCAAAACATGAAATACGTCTCTCTTTCCTTAAAGAAATCTTCTCCTTCTAACTTTTGACTTAAAATACTCTAGACTAGTGAGAAAAACATCATTTATATGCTAGAAGGAATTTTGAAAGATGATCTAAGATGTTACGACTGGTATTATTTTAATTCTTTCATGACTTTCAAGGATGTACTTACATCTTTATGACTTTTAGGAATATTTATTAACTGTTGATGACTGCTTGAGAGCTGGGGATACAATGACGAACAAGATGAGTCAGCCCTGATGTCTTTTATAGTCCACTCGGGAATATAGGCAAAAAAGCAATCACAATAAACTTACAAGTGTTGCGATGGGGAGGTCATAAGTGTTGTGAAAGGCAGAGCAGGAGCTCCTGACTCTGCCTAACAGTGACAAGAAAATTAAAGAAAGTGTCATTTTCCCTAAAATATGAAGGATTAGTAGGAAGCACCCAATGAAAAATGAGACCCAATGTTTTATTTTTGTTTTTCATTATGAAAAGATAACTGCTAGAAGAGAACATAGGGCAAAAGTATGGATGGGGAGACAAAGTGCACACACACAACAGGCAGTTTATCGGAACTAGAGTATCAATGGCAAGATAGGACTAGGATGAGGTAAATTTTGAGAGGAAGGTAGAGAAGCTGGTCAGGTCAGGAAAGCCCTTATGACAGTGACCATATAATCCTATATAATAAAAGGCTAATATGCAAATTGACCAAACAGTGGAATGTCCTGTTGTTATGATGCTCACTGACCACCAGGGTCAGTGTGCTCCCATAGGGGGAATGCTGCTCAGCCAGAAGCTGGGCTCTAGCTGGCCAGTGCAGTGGTGGAAGCCACTCCTGCCTCTGTGGCAGTGCTAAGGACCACAGGAAGCAGGCCTAAGCCAGCAGGTGAACATCCCCCCAAAGGATCCCAGACTGCGAGAGGGTGCAGGCCAGGCTGAAGGAACACCCCCACCCCAGTGCAGGAATGTCATGCACTAGGCCTCTAGTTTATACATAAACAGATACTTTTGAGAATGAGAGAAGGCACTAATACTAATTATGCCAAGAGATAGGCATAAGTAGACATATGATGATTTTATTGAAAAGATGTGAAAAGAATTTTAGGCAGAAGGATGGCATTTGCAGTTTTTATAATGGAAAATGGTTTGGGGAGAAATAAGAAGGAGCATAGGGAGACCAGCTAGGAAGGTTTTAGATGAATTTGGATGACTAATGATCATGACCTGAAGTAGGATAGTTTTGGCCACTTGTAGTAAAACAGATATATTTTTATTTAGAGAAAGGATAATTAACAAGAGTAATTGGAATGGAGGGAGTGGAGGAAGTGGGTTGGAGAAGATATAGAAGTCCAATGTTATTTCTAACTTACGCTTAAGCAACTAAGTGTATAGTGAGGACTTTTACTGAGATTAGGAATGTTGGAAGAGAATCCTGATCTGGGGAGGTGGCAGTAGTAGGTGTTTAGTTTGGATCATATTAAGTTTGAGGGACCTGGGAAACATTTAATACTCTAAAGATGCTCAGTAAGCAGATTTGCACATCAGGAAATATAAAAGCAGGGGTCATTGGCAAAAGTAATAAGTGGAAAGGAATGTTATTTTAAAAGAAGAGAATGTAAAGAAGATAAAAGGGCATTGGACTAGGTCTTAAATTTCTCCAACTTTTACTAGTTGGGTTTAAAAAGAAAAATTGACAAAGGAGGCTGAGAAAGATCAACCAAAGGGATAGATGTCAAATAAAATAAGAATTATAAGTCAACAATGAACGTAGTCACAAGCCATTCAGGTTGCCATTTGTTTTATTTCTTCCTTTTCTTTTGCTATATTTTGCTATATGTACTGCTCTATGGACTAATTATTTATTTTGCATTGATTTGTCAGAAATATATTTTATTTTAATTATATTAATGACAACACAAGCATTATATGCAAATGCATATAACCCCAATCATATAATTGAAGTGAAGTAATACTTTTAACCTTATTTTGTAGGCAAACTTTATAAATTTTTGGTTTACATTTCTCTCTTCCTCTTGCTCTTTCATTTATTTAATTTGGAATTGTAAATTATATATATATGGTTAATAAATAATCTACTACTTATACTTCTACTTTCTCTTTGTATTCTGTTTTGATGATATGAAGGCAATTATTTAGACATCAGATCAAACTCTCACAAATAAATTCATTTCCATTTGGACTTATATTAATAGCTCAAGCTTATATTAATAGTATGAGTTAAAGCAACCAGATACAGTCTATGTGGCATTAAAAAAAATAGACTTTCTGGCACCAGCTAGTGTTCAGGGAGTGTTTATTTTCTTCCTTTCACTTTATTTCTGCTCTTTAGCTTGTTTTAATCTTCACTGTCAGTCCATTTCTATTGCACATCTTCAGTTTGGGGATCTACTCTTGATTGAGTCATCTGCCTGCATAGAAAATTTTGGAAGATAAAAGTACTTCACTAGTGCATTTTGAAAAACCTTGTAAATCTGAGGATGTCTTTATAATACAATAAAATCATTGGGTCATAATCTTCTCCACTATCAAATCTTTAAAGATATTTTTCATTGCCTTATGGGATTTTTATTCTCACAAAGCAGAAATATGAGACTGGTTTGATTTTGCTTCTTTGAAAGTAATCTCTTTTCTTCCTTCTGCATGCTAGTAGGATTTTTTAATCTTGAAATTTAATGATTTTATAGGGTGTGTGTGCACACGTGCGTGTGTGTGCACGCATGTGCGTGCCATTGAACTTAGTACATTGGTTTTGCTTGAATAATTTTGCCTTCTCTAGGGCTCTGAAATCAGATCTTGTTTTTATGATTTGGAGAGTTCTCTTTACTCATACAGTGAAATGTTGTTTCCCACCTATTTGAATTGTTCTTAAAAATCATCTATATTTAGTAACCTGGATTTTTATGATTTGCCTTCTATTAGTGCATCTTTTAAAACATTCTATTTGTTTATGTAATTTGTTCTCATTTTAATAGTCTTTCCAGAATTTGACTTCATTATTGACACTTACTTTGAAATATTGTATAATCACAATATTTTTTTTTAATTTCATAGATCTTATGGTGAAGAATGGAAGGAGAAAATTTAGAGAGTTCTTGCCTAATAGCCTCAAACATTTTATACAAAGTAGGAGACAAAGTAGGCAATCTGAGATTAGAGAAGTAGTGACACAATTCTAGAGAAGAATGGAAAGGAAATTAACAAAGACAAGAAAAAGAAGAGCTAAGCAAAATAGAATATTTGGCTAAAACTGAGAACAATAAATTTGTGGTTTCTGCCATCAGGGAAAATAAAATCCAGTTAGGGAAAATGAGAAGTACTCAACCTATTCTAATCCAAACAATGTACAATGGTACATCATTGTGAATAAGCAATACAGATTAATTTATGACTCAGATTTTTTTCTTTTTATAATAATTAGACATTCCCAAATATACAGGGAGAAATTTTTTTTTCTTCCATCAAAAAAATCTAAAAAAACCCTGGCCCATGTGGTTCAGTTGGTTGAGCAATAGTTCCATTCACCTAAAGGTTGCTGGTTCAATTCCTGGTCAAGGCACGTGCCGGAGTTGTGAGCTAGCTCTCCAGTAGGGAGGATGCAGGAGGCAGCTGATCCATGTTTGCTTCTCTCTCTCCCTCTCCTTCATCCTTCTTCTCTCTGTGAAATCAATGGGAAAAAAATCTAAAAAGAATAATAATCACAATCACTTCTCCTGGCTAGCCCATTCATGTTCTGACAAGTTTTCATATAAATTTACCACTTGTATTAAGATCAGAAATGTCTACAAATTTACCTAATTGATTATGTATTTTTTAAATGTAGACTCTGAATTAATTTTGTGCCTGCATCCTAAATGCCTTTAGCTTCTAATTTTCAAATTAAAGCTTGAATGAATAAAAATAATATAACTTCCTAAAATACAGTTGTTTCCAAATAACACTGCATATATTTGAGGCTGTGATTACTACTTAATCTGGGATTTTTAGTTTATATCTGAAATATGTTCAAAGATAGTAACAGTAACTATACATAGAAATTTTATTGTGGGTTATATTATTTATACTGAAATAAGAAAGATTACAATTATTTTCCCATAAAATTGCTAAATGCGCATATATAATCTAATAAAAGAGTAATATGCTAATTGTGTCACTCCGCTACATCCCAAGCCACACCCACCAGCCAATCAGAGTGACTATATGCAAATTAACCCAATCAAGATGGCGGCCGGCAGCCATGGAGCTAAAGCAAACAGGAGGCTTGGTTGCCCTGGCAATGGAGGAATCTAAGCTTCCCACCTGCCTAGGCCAGCTGTGGCCTCCGCTCAAGGCAACAGTTTCAATTATAGAAGATAAATAAACCCCAGATACCTGCTTCAAGCTAGCTTTGCTGGGAGCTTGGGTCATTGGAGGCTGTGGCCAGCCTGCAAACAGCCATCAGCCCCTCACCCAAGCTGGCCAGACACCCCAGCAGGGACCCCCACCCTGAAGGGGATGTGACCAATCTGAAAATGATCCTCAGCCCCTCACCCAGGCTGGCCAGGAACCCCAGCAGGACCCCCATCCTGACCCGGGACACCCTTCAGGCAAACTAGCCAGCCCCCACCCATGCACCATGCTTTTATCCTATATAATAAAAGGGTAATATGAAAATTGACCCTAAGAGCAGAACCACTGGGAATGACTGGTCACTATGACACAGACTGATCACCAGGGGGCAGATGCTCAATGCAGGAGCTGCCCCTGGTTGTCAGTGCACTCCCACAGGGGAAGTTCTGCTCAACCACAAGCCAGGCCGACGACTTCCCGTACAGCAGTGGTGGTGGGAGTCTCTCCTGCCTCCTCAGCAGTGCTAAGGTTGTCCGACTGCAGCTTAGGCCTGCTCCCTGCTGGCAAGTGAACATCACCCCCAAGAGCTCCCAGGCTGCCAGAGGGATGTCTGACTGCCAGCTTTGGCCCGATCACCCAGGGAGCAGACCTAAGCCAGCAGGTGGACATCCCCTGAGGGGTCCCAGACTGTGAAAGGGTACAGGCCGGGCTGAGCCCCCTCCACCCCCTGAGTGCACAAATTTTTGTGCACTGGGCCTCTAGTTTGTATATAAAATAGAAGTATATAGGATGAGAGAGAGAGAGAGAGAGAGAGAGAGAGAGAGTAAGCAGCTATTTCTTCTTATAAGACACTAATGCTATTAGATCAAAGCCTCATCCTTATGACCTTATTTAACTTTAATCTCTAACTTAAGAGATCCTAGTTCCTAAAACAGCCCTCATGAAGGTTAGGGTTTCAACATACACATTTAAGGGGGACACAGGCATTCAGTCCATAACACCATCTGTGGGATAGCATTACTGGAGAAAAAAATGTACATTTATTTAAAAGTAGTTTTCTCCAAATGTACCATTTTGAAGCTATTTAAATATTTACAAAGAATCACAATTTAAAGCAGCTTTAGCTTCTTCCTAGTTCTCATGACCTCTTTGAAACTTACTTGAGTCCCAGCTTTACCCTACCCGCTTCCCATGATCTTCCAGGAGTGGAGGTGGAAGGTGGTAAATCCGAGATCACACGGTGGAAGGTATATATAAGCAGCTCACTCTCATCCTCTAAAGTGACATAGAAATATTATCTTGGCAGTCAAAAAGCTGGTTTGCAAATTCTGAATACCAAACTACCAGTTACACTTGTAATTAGAATAAAAGTATTTTGTTTAAAGCACTCTCATCTTTGAATAAGTATCTAATCTGGTTAGGTTGCTTGGATCATAATAACAATTATATTTTTCTCTTAAGGATGAGCTTATCTACATTTTACATGCTCAAAACATTTAACTTTGCTATTGTGTTATGTGTTTCCTTCTGGGTGCTGTTGTGAATAATTATGCTACATGTGTAAGTAAATTCATATTTTTGTTTTATACTCTACCTAAAATAAATTTGGGAAGATTGCCTTGAACCACGGATCTTGACAACAATTTTTATAACTTAATCTTTACTGAATAATTATCCAGATATTATACTTGTTACCTAAACCCCCCTAATTAAAAAGCACTCTTGTTTTCTAACCTTCCTCGTTACATTTCTGAGAGAATTTTCTATTAGTAGTAGTTTTTCTTAAGTGAGGAAGTAATTTACTGGACTATTTTATATTTTCTTTTGTTTGATTTAAGACAAAACATATTTCTGGAACGAACTATCCCAAAGCAATTGTGTCAAAAACAAAATATCTGGTAACCTCTTCACTGCCTATGCAACAGCTCACTATTAAACCATTTGTCCTGGGCATTAAAATGACATAGAGAGTGGTGTTTATTGCTCTGGAGAAAAAGCCCTGCCTGTTGCCTTTCCAGAAACTCTTTGTGTCGTCTCAATGCACGCTTGGATTTGCCCCCTGATATGATTCCCATTTCTCTAGGCCAGGCCTCCTAGATACACCATCCGCTCCCCGCCCACTTCTTGTCTTATATACATCAAACAATGCAGAAGTCATTGGAGTATATTATTTTTAAAAACAGGTCTGGTCCTTTCTTGGCTCTTTGGTAACTGTTATTATTGGAATTTTTACAATTTTATGGAATTCAAAGGGACCCTACAATTTCCTTGAGTGTAGGATTTCTCCTTTCCTGTGTTTTCATGCCACAAAACTGCGTTTCAAAGAGAAACACGAGAAACACTCTTCTCTCTGCAAGGAATAAAAGGGCCTCAGCAAATTCCTAATCTAATTAACATCTTTAACAATTCAGACAATAAATGGACTGCAACTGCTCTTGAAGCTCTGGGCCACCTTGGTAAGCTCCTTTCCGAGACTGCTGTAAATCAAAGGAGAAACGCCAGGGTCCCCCTGCACATGTTTGTTGCTTGTTCCAATGTGAAAGGCTGATTGCTTTACCAACTGCTCATTTAGACGGGCCACTTTTTTAGACGTGTTTAGCGTTGGAAAAGAGGCCCCTCTAAATGCAGAGGATTATACACTGGCTCTAGGTCCTTAGGACAAAATGGGATAACCTGGTTATTTAAGCTTATTATAGAATATGCACACTTTTCAGAGAGAATAATGGATGAATTAAAAACCTGAAAAAGAGCACCCTTCAATATTTGATCAGAAAGGATGGCATGCTATTGAAATTCTAGAATTCCTTTTGGATCGTGAATCTTTCTATGAAATATTGTTGGGAAGCTCAGTTCATTCTATGGTGGTAATGGCATTTCTCCAAAAGCACTAAGTTATCATCTATATGAAGATAATTCGGTGTTTTATTTCAAATTGAACTTTTACACAACTGAGATGCAAAAAGAAAGGCAGAAATTGGTTAATCATTTGAATGTGAATCTGGTCACTTTAGTCAAACATTCTAACTTTCAGAAATATGAGTATTGTGGTGGACTTAGCCAAATTAGTTCTTTTGGTCCTAATCCAGTTCACTTGTATCTACAAAGACCATAATATATACATGAATGACCATCATCTTGGAATTTTAATCAATGCCTTTTTTTTAAGTCTTTTATGAACCTCAAATTAAAGAGCACCTCAAAGATAGATCTTGACCTGTTATAAAACAAAAGAAGACTATTTTAATGTCTAAGATTTTTCACTATCATCACACAGCTTTCAATCATCAAGCAACTTAATTGAAAAATATTTTAATATATTTTTATTGATATCAGAGAAGAAGGGAGAGGGAGAGAGAGATAGAAACATCAATGATCAGAGAGAATCATTGATCAGCTGACTCCTGCATGCCCCCCACTGGAGGTCGAGCCCATAACCCAGGCATGTCCCTGACCAGGAATCCAACTGTGACCTCCTGCTTCAAAGGTCAACACTTAACCACTGAGCCACAGGGCCAGGCTAGTTGAAATTTTTTTAAGTCAATAAAATAAGGAAAGGGTTCCTAGTTTATTATTATACTCACAAAAGGGAAACATAATAATAAAGAAAAGATTCAAGAGATATGTCCTATCTCAATCACTAAGGAAGTATGAATGATATCCTTGAGCAATATTTTATACCTGTTTATTAGGAAAATATATAAAAATAATAAACAATGTTAGTAATGTTGATATTTTCATAAACTATTCATAGTATTAAAAAGGTCATAATTTGGGGGAATACAATTTCAAAATATATGTATACAGACAACACTAACATCTAGTAATCCCATATATGGTTATCTATCAAATGGAAATAACAGAGATGTTTAGAAAAGCATTGATAATTGCAAAAAATTGGTAACATGAAAGTGTCTAATGATAATCAAATGGTTAAATTATGACACATCACCTACATGCATATTACTCAACAATTAAAGTGATGGTTCTACAAAACAAACTCACAGACACAGACAGCAGTATGGTGGTTACCAGAGGGAAAGAAGAGTCAGGGGAGATTGAAGAGGGTAAAGGGTGAGGGACGACTTTACTTTGAGTGATGAGCACATAAGGCAATATGCAGGTGATGTTATACAGTTGTACACTTGCAACCTATATAATCTTATTAACCAATGTCGCCCCAGTAAATTTAATAAAAAACAAAGTGATGACTATAAATATCATGGAAAGAAATATAAATGACATGGAAAAATCTTATAAGCAAATGTTAGGGGAGAAAAAAGGAGGATGAAAATTTTTGTTCACACTATAATTACACATATTTATAAATATGCAATAAAAAAACAGGAATAATACTTCAAACTAAGGAGAGTGCCTCTTTGGAGGTAGTGTTTTATGGATATTTTTTCTTTTCTGCTTTTCAAACTTTGTAGTAATATGGTTATAGTAATATTAACTTTGCAACATTTATTTTTAAAAAAAAACAAGCATAGTAATTGTTTTAACCTATTATTTTCTGATTATTAAAGCCTCAATGAATATAACTATCTGGGAAATGGCTTCTTCCCAGCTTCCCAGTATTCCATGAGTATGTGTTTATTTCTAAACCATCGTGAGAAGGAGAAAGAAAATAGAAAAGATAAATGAAGCCAACGATGGATTAATGTATCCTGAGAGTAAGTTGTGACTAATTGCAAAGGATTTTACAGTCACTCATTTGTCATTTTCCACATCTTCAGAATGGAGGCTAGAAAATATTTTGTAAAAATATATTATTATAAATATTTAATAGTATATGGGCTGAGGCTTGTGGAAAGTCTAATGTTTAAAATGATGGTAAGTCAGCCAAGAGGCAGACTAAGAAAGACCAAGGCTGGGATTTTGTTTTTCAGGGTAAAATCACAATTGGTACAAATTAAAACATTTACGCTTCAGAATTAGACTTGAGAGATGGTATGGACCTTTAACATCTCAGATATCCAAATGAGTTTTTTGTTTCTTGGTACGTTTTGCTGTGGTGTTATTTCCATATTTAAGGTTACCAGACGTCGGAGTAACAGGAGAAAGCCTGGGGTTTGCTCTGCACCCCTGCTGCATCATAGAGGTGGTGTGGAGGGACAACGTGGAGAGTGCAGCCACTCTTGGGGGAATAATGGGTTAGGCTCGACTTTCTTTACAGAATCAACATTTGGTTGGACATTTGTCCCACACATCCATGTATGACAACATGAATAAACAAACTGAATACATGACTGACTTGCATTTTCATTCTCCTTATGGGCTTCCTAATATTTTTCCTTATAATTTCTTTAGATGAGAGTGGGGAGGCTTAGAATACATTTTTTCATCACACCAGGTCAAGATGGATGATTTGACCAATATGGACATTTGATTATTTACCAAATAAGAGATCAATTGAAATGGTCTGATTCAAAGAGAGCTCCCCTCTCCCAAACCAGAAGGCATATGCTTCTGTGAAAGTATTTATATTTACAAGGGGTGAATCTGGCCTCCAGATCAGAATAACACATAAACTGGAAAACTAGACTAGTTCTTTTTTTTATTATTGATTTTTTACAGAGAGGAAGGGAGAGGGATAGAGAATTAGAAACATGGATGAGAGAGAAACATTGATCAGCTGCCTCCTGTACACCTCCTACTGGGGATGTGCCCACAACCAAGGTACATGCCCTTGACCAGAATCGAACCTGGGACCTTTAAGTCTGCAGGTCAATGCTCTATCCACCCAACCAAACTGGTTAGAGCTAGACTAGTTCTTTTCTTTCCCAATTTCTATAAATACTGCTTGTGTCTGAGGGTTTGGAGGCAAGGTATCAAGATGCCTATGAACTGGGGAAGTACATTGGTCAGCCTACCTTAGGCCGACTTTACCTGTGGCCAGAGGCAACTAGTGGTAAGGACAACTTCTGTTTGTAGAAGGAGCGAGGGAGTCTGCATATGAATCAGAAGTCATTGCAAGAACTGTATTCAGCATAAACTTTTGTTGTTGTTTCTTTAGTTTTTAAAGAAGAAAACTGAGTTTAGTCTGACCTATTGCAAAAGCTACTTCTGTTGATTAATTACTGTGGTAGAGTTTTTCCATAAATGGCTTTTCTGGTTATTTGGACGCAATCAAATGATGCTATGATGTTTGTAATCCCCTTTTCCATATATATATATATATATATATATATATATATATATATATATATATTCCTACAGGTATCATTAGAATCACAAATGTGTGCAACTCATAAATTATTATCTATCTCCTAACTACTTCAAAGGCAATAATTACCTTGAAAGAAAATTTGCTCCACTCTTCTTATATTGTGAAGTGTGGGGGGTCTGTTTTGTTTTCTTTTATAGTCTTTTGAATTTGGAATTCTTTACTTTAACGCCCTCAATTCCTTATTTATGCTGGGTTTCCCTGTTCAGGCTCCAAATGGTTAAAAAAAATCACCATCTACTTACACAAGTCTCACCGGCTACTCTTCAGGCTTTGATATACTTCGCTGGACCTGTTTCAAACCTCTTATGCCTTTATTAATCAGGCCACTTTTCACCATGGAATTCTGATTACTTATTTATCTATTTAGGCTAGAGGATTAGAAATACCCTTTATGTCAACATTTCACCAACAGAAACCTCATGAGGGGCTTTGCTTTTTGCAATAAAAATTATAAGGAAATAAAAGGCTTTGCTTCCTTTAGTGTGTTTAGAGATTAATTTCATAGAAATAGCAAAATATAAAGGAACTGGTTAAACAAAATATGTGATTAAGCCTTTTTACTTATTTGCCTGTATTTATTCTCTGACCATCTTATTTATCTATATCTCTAGCACAAAATATTGTGTTTAACACATGATAGGTGCTCAATAAACTTATAATGGATTGAAATGAGATGACTCTATCAGCATATTATTAATATACAAAACCATGTACTAAATTTCATGAAAGAAAAATCAAGATTTCCAGACATTCCTTCTTAAATTATACACATATACATGACCTAATGGGGCTGCAGACAACAATGAATTTGGTTGTAAAATATATAATTTGTTGGTCATCACTAAGCAAATTACTGAGACACTAAATCACTTTGCAAATATATACAGTAACAACTGTGTTTATCTCTAGTCTCCATGAATTGGTCATCAAACATAAGATTAAAAGATCCGGCTGGACTGTTTGGTTTCTTAACATGGAAACTTGAAGTCTTGAGCCTCCCAATTATGCCTAATGAGAATTCCTAGAGTTGTTATAAGGTACATGAGTGAATTGTTAATCTAATTTAGTAAAGGATTTAA
>PVJC01014134.1:0-36906 GCA_004026665.1 Murina feae | reverse complement strand
GACATGCTTGTTCTAGAAGACCTAATAATTAAAACACAAAACAAAAATTGAGCCAGATTACTCACTTTTCTAGAATATTTCCTGATTTTGTTAAAATACTTTGTAGGCCAAACAAAACACGTTTGGTAACAGATGAGGTAATTCATGACCAACATTTAATTTTTTCTCAGTTAATAAGCCTTTCCCAGAATTCTATGTTTTTAAAATGGAAATTTCATTATTGGAAGTAACTGTTTAGATAAGGAGAAAGTGACCTAATGTACTAATTCACAATACAAAAGTAAAGGGAACTAGTGTTTTCTAAGTCTCTCTTATGGGCTAGGTACCAAGAAAAAAACTTTCAGCATCTTAGAAAGAGACAATGGTTTTAGAACGGGATAAAGTCCGTGGAGCCTTGGAGATGTAGAATGAAATAAGGGGAAGGGATGAAACACAGTAAGAATGCTCCAGGAGAGGCCCTCTCCTGTTTTTGTGCTTTTACCTTCTTGGCAGAGCTGGGGAAAGGGAGATTTTTCAGCAAGGGTCTACCCTGATTATTATCCTGGTTCAGTAATAAATTCTCTCTCTCTCTCTTTAAATCTAGGAACTATTGTTATCTCATAAACAGTTTGTGGTCATGAGTCTCTAGAATTTCTACCTCCCTCTAATCTGATTTAGCTTCTGTTTAGTGGACTGTAGAGGCATGGATGTAATAGGATCAGTGAAGGAATGAGGAAAGGAAAGCGTTGGGAAGGAAGGCAGTATGGAGCGTATGGGCAGGCTTTCCCCATGTAGAAGCAGCTGTGTCCCCGGTGGAGAAGATCCTAGGGAAGGTAAATGACCTTCCTTTCTCTCTCACTCTTCCCTTCCTACCTGCCCTTTTCTGTCTCTCTCTGTTCCTCCTTTTCTTCTTCTTTTTCTTAATTTCTTAAATGAGATGTTCAACTGGATACACCAAGATTTGGAGAGATTGGAGGCAGTGAATTTTTTCTTTTTTTTTTTTATTGACTAAGTTATTACATATGTGTCCTTATCCTCACATTACCCCCTGTCTCCCCTCACTCATGCCCTCACTCCCCTGATGTCTGTATCCATTGGTTAGGCCTATATGCTTGCATATAAGTACTTTGATTAATCTCTCCCCCTTACACGCACCCTCCCCTACCTTTTCTCTGAGCTTTGATGGTCTGATCGATGTTTCTCTGTCTCTGGATCTGTTTTTGTTCATCACTTTATGTTGATAATTATATTCCACAAATGAGTGAGATCATGTGGTATTTATCTTTCTCTGACTGGCTTATTTCACTTAACATAATGCTCTCTAGTTCCATCCATGCTGTTGCACACGGTAAGAACTCCTTTTTTTTTTTTTTACCACAGCATAGTATTCCATTATGTAGGTATACCACAGTTTTTTCATCAATTCATCTGCTGATGGGCACTTAGTCTGTTTTTAAATCTTAGGTGTGGTAAATTGTGCTGCTATGAACATTAGGGGTGCATATATCCTTTCTAATTGGTGTTTCTAGTTTCTTGGGATATACTCCTAGAAGTTGGATCACTGGGTCAAATAGGAGTTCCATTTTTAGTTTTTTGAGGAAATTCCATACTGTAAGGCAGTGAAAATTTAATACCATCCTTTACAATTCTTCCAGAAACCTCTGACATACTAGCCAAAATGTATGCATTTCACCAGAACCAAGGCACCAAACAAAGCCTCATCCAAATCTCAGAGCCCTAGAGCATGTTGTGCCCTGGTGCAGCTTGCCTTCATTGACAGATCTTTTAAAACATTCTGCCTAGAGTCCCCATAAGTGTCACTCAGACCATAAACTCGGACTTTCGGTTGTGATAAAAGACCTGAAGGGTTTCCTGGGGGAAGAAGGGGAGCAAAATAAGTGTTCAAAAGGTTGAAAAGGGGGCAGGGGCATCTTTACTATGAATAACTTGTGAGTAAATGCTATCATTTCCAGGCCTGTCTTGTGTCACTTGAGAGAATCAGATGAATTCTCTGGAGGAGATAAGCAGTATATCTTCATAGAAAATGAGTAGTCTCACTAATTAGGTCATGATCACTGAGAGATTTTCTTTACCAAATACCATCCTGGGCTTAGAAAAGCCCTGTCAGCAAGGGAGCGCCAAAGCATCGATGTTAGCCATTTACTCCCAGTTCTAGGGTTCTAATTCTTAGAAGGGAAAAATGGAACCACCATTTAGGGTGACTATACCATATGGGAGGGAACAAACATTTATTTAGGACCAGTGCAATTGTGAGACTTTTGACTCCCGAGGCTGCGGGAAACCAGTAAACTCGTCATATCACTTTTTATACCAAAGCGCGGGAGGCGAGTTTTTTTGCAAAAACGATGAGTAGAGACAGCCATCAAATATGGAGGGCCTGGCATTTCAACAACAACGAAAATGTGCAAGACAACTCAGATAGACTTTGCAAAGTCAGACCATTATTGGATTTCTTTATTCCCGTTATGACGCGATTTGCCGGGAAAATGCCCGCTTACATTGGGTTAAGAAGGCAGCTTCTTTATTTGTATGTAGGAAAGTTGTTTGTCTGTAAGTGTGGGAAGCATTGGATGAATCAACTTCAAAGAGATGGTTGCACAGATATGAAGCTCTGCTGGGTATTCCCAGTTTGTTTTCCAGGCTTCTTCCTGCTTGGAAACTAATCTTCCTGTTTGGACCTAACTGAACCCAACCAGAAATAATGAACAATAATGTGAGTAAAATCTGGGCATTCCTAAATAGTTATTCCAGAAAACTATAGTCAGAAATCTGTAAATATGATAAAATTCTATATAATAGCTAATCTGCAAATAGCCACCACACCCTCATGCCCTCGCACCCTCGCACCCTCACACCCTCGAACCCTCGTGCTGGAACTACTCAGACACTCAACACTGGGGAGAAAGAAATGGGGACCAGCCAGGCACAAATGAGCTCGAGAAAGAGGAATGGGGCCAGTCGGGCTGCGACCTGGGAGAGGGACAAGGTGCCTGCCCTGTGGCCTTGGGTGCCAGTGCCTGTAGCTGCGGTCCAGGAGAGAGACAAGCTGCCTTCCCCATGGTCCCAGGTGCCTGTGGCTGCAGCCAGCCTGGACAAAGCTGACCTGGGTCCTGAGTCCCTGAGGCTGGCCAGAGGGAGAGAAGCCTGGGTCCCGGGTGCGGGGCAAGGCAGAGGTGGTTAGAGGCAATCAGGCCAGCAGAGGAGCAGTTAGAGATGATCATGCCAGTAGGGGAGCAGTTAGGGGCAGTCAGGAAGGCAGGCAGAGGTGGCTAGGGGTAATCAGGTAGGCAGAGGTAGTTAGGGGCAATCAGAAAGGCAAGCAGTTAGGAGCCAGCAGTCCAGGATTGTGAGAGGCAGTCGAACACCCCCCAAGGGGTCCCCAATTGGAGAGGGTGCAAGCCAGGCTGAGGGACCCCTCCACCCCTGCAAGAATTTCATGCACTGGGCCTCTGGTAAAAGTATAAAAGAATCCTAAAAGACACCCAATTCCATGCAATGAAATTTCCTTCCTGACAGTTCAACCACTGAACCACTACTCCAATTGCCAAAGGCCAGGAATTTCATAATTCAGCTCTTCACACACACTCTTGAGAATTTCCAATGATTAGAAAGTCTGTCCTTTTACTTTCTGCCACTTGGTTCTAGTTCTGTTCTCTGGATTTCTGTATTATTTTCCTGGGGCTACCATAACGGATTATCAAACATTTTGTGGCTTACAACAACAGAAATGTATTTTCTCATTGTTCTGGAGGCGGGAAGTCCACAGGGCCACACCCTCTCTGAAGGCTCTGTGGTTGTCTGTCCTTTGTCTCTTCCAGTTCGGCATCACTCCAGACTCTGCTTCCGTGGTCCCACTGCCTTTTCCTCTTCTCTGAGTCTCTTAAAACACTGTTAATTGGATTTAGGACATGCGAAGATAATTCAGGATGACCTTATCTCAAGATCCTTATCTTAAAGCTGCACATACCTATTTTCCAAGTAAGATCACTCACAGGTTCTAGAGATTAGAATGTGGACCTAACTATTTTACGTAAGAGTAAAGTGGTCCATTTAATGAAACCAAAGCTGGGTTTTAGGTATTACTTCCTGGATAAATTCTCCAAAGGGTTTCGATCGAAATCACTTCAAAAATTTATCAAAATTATTTTCATGTAGTTCTGCCAGTTTATAACAGAAAATACTACTTAGCTTTCCCAAGTCTCCAGGATATTTGTTGTAGTTGTTGTTCCTATAGTATTTTGTTGTTGTCATTGTAAGATAGAATAGTAGTACTCTTTCTTAGGGTTGTGGTGTATATTAAATGACATACTATATGAACAGCAATCAGCACTATGCCTGCTAAAACAGCAAGTAGTCCATAGATATTATTATCAGTATTTTATAGTACTTTTATAGTTTTCAGTGTATAACCAGCAGCTCTTCTGATTTAATCCTCATACTCTAACTGCTGTGTAGGTATTACATCAGGAGACAGAGACTTGGCAAAAGTTGCCTAGTATTTCCACAATACTGTAAAATCTCGAATTAAAGGACTGATTTGGGCAAGGGACTGTCCGTGAAAGCCAAAAGTCTGTTGTATAACAAAGTAGGTTTTGTAAATGTGTATGCTAAAAAAAATTGACAAAGTAGTTGTGTAATTGAAATTAATATGTATGAAAAGTTCAATTTCACAGAAAAGTTCTTTCTATGTGTTACTACAACTTTAAATTTATCCTGAATAGGTCAAGTAAATGCTTGGATTCACCAGTCACCTTGAGCAAACAAATGCACGTGAGCAGTGCATGACTTGGTGGACGTGGGAACATGGACTTGAGTTATAACTGCTGCAACAAGTCACACCCTTGCAGAGCTAACCCATCCATCTGAGATGGCAGAGTAGAGGAGACACTGAAGCATCCTTAGAGCCAGAAGGGAGCACAGGGAATCATTGGGGTGAACGCAGAAGGCATTCCCATTAAGAGCACCATAGACAATCCCGCCACTACACAGTATGCCACCCTCATGCACAACTTCATCTTGAAGGTTCAGCTCATCACACGTGAAGGTGACCCCCACAATGAGCTCACCTTCCTTCAAATCTGCTCCCAGAAAAATGAAATTATGGTCACATCTGATAAAGATGACTTCCTGATTGTAATTCAAAAGCCAACTAAATAAGCCTCCTCTCTTAGCTCCACACATCATTTCTTAAGTTAATGACAATAATAGTGTTAATCATGTCAACCAACAGGCAGGTGGAAATCGCCTTAGAGCCCATGCAGACTGATCCAGTGACCAGAGTGGGCTGCAGATCTGCTCCATCCCACCAAAGCATCCCTCTGCTGACCAGTTGCCCCAAGTTCCCAGGAGGGCCCTCTTTCCTCAAGCTCAGGTTTCAGAACAAGAGCTTATGAGAGGCTCCCATCCCGCTTTCTTCTGACCTTCCATTCACTGTGTTGCCCTTGGAAAAGGCTGCTTTCCTTTAACCAGCAATAATTGAAACTTAACAAAAGGAAGAAAGAACGAAGTCATGCTCTGTGACCAGACTGATTGTCGTTTGTGATGCTGTATGATCACGTGCATTCACTGAACATTGTTTATGAGGGTGAATCTTGAATTCAAATATGTAGATTACAGTTAACAACAAAAAATAACCTGTTAATGTAATTATAAGAAAATCTTGGTTAAAAGCATTTAAAAATTAACATGTTAATGTGTTAATTTTCACATATGGCATATTGACCAGAAATTTTGTATGTTAAATTGTGGTCCGCAAAATCGAGGGTTTATTGTAGTAGTTTAACAATAACTTTTTTTTTCTTTACTGATTGATTAAGGCCTTACATATGTGTCCTTATTCCCCCACTGCCCCCCTTCCCTCCACCGCTCATGTCCTCACCCTCCTGGTGTCAGTGTTCATTGGTTAGGCTTATATGCATGCATACAATACCTTTGGTTGATCTCTTCCCCTTACCCCCATCCTCCCCTACCTTCCCTCTGAGGTTTGAGCATCTAATCGATGCTTCTCTGTCTCTGGATATATTTTTTCTTTGTCAGTTTATGTTGTTCGTTATATTCCACAAATGAGTGAGATCATGTGATATTTAATCTCTCTCTGACTGACTTATTTCACTTACATAATGCTTTCTAGGACCATCCATGCTATTGCATATGGTAGGAGTTTCTTCCATTTTATAGCAGCAGTATTCAATTGTGTAGATGTACCACAGTTTTCTAATCCATTCATCTGTTGATGGGCACTTAGGCTGTTTCCAAATCTTAGCTATGGTAAATTGTGCTGCTATGAACATAGGGGTGCATTTATCCTTTCTGACTGGTGTTTCTAGTTTCTTGAGATATATTCCTAGAAGTAGGATCACTGGGTCAAATTTGCTCTTCCTCTTCCCCCAAGAGCAGTTTAAAATATGTATATTTAAGCGACTTAAAGCAATTTTAAAATATGTATATTTGAAAAGTAGTAAATTTGGAAAATCATAATTAAGTAAAAAGTGAGCACTCATATCAACCACAATGATAAATTCAATTCCATCAATTGATCATCAGATTTGACTCTTACGAAATGTTAACAGTGTGTTTTCTGGATGCTGAAATGAGTTAATTTCTCTCCTCTCTTCACTTTTGCTCTTCAAACTAAGAGCAGGGACACTCTAGTTATCAAGAAAGACAGTGATACTCCCAGAAGGTATGAAGTAAGTATCATTATTGACACTTTAACATCTGAAACAGTGTACTCTTTGATAAAGCATTGCAGGTAAAGAGAGTCACCACAATTTGAAAAGGAAATGATTGCAAAGCTCTCTGCCAGGTATCCTGATCATGGTGACCTTTGAATCCCAAACTAAATCCCATCTGACTATTTTCCTATTATGACCTTTGTTATGAGAGTGATTGTATAATCATTTTAACACCTGAACTTTCATGGGAGAATGAGAGCAGAGCATTTGAGATTATATTTTCAAGAGTAATCGAATTAAACATTGTTGATTGAGGGAAGATTTGTATTGGGAATCCAGGTGAAAAGGTGGCAAAGATAAATAGATTGTGAAAATAGAGGAGATAAGAGTGTTCTTGCTTACCAACATGTGGTAGATGAAAGACCACACTCTAGTAGTCAGTAACAAAGTTGGAAACTGGTTCTCTTTTTAAACTTGGGATGATGAGATTTTCACACATATGCAAAAGTAGAGAGAAGAGTATAATGAACCTCAGTTTCAATAGCGATCAACATATAAACAATCTTCTTCCCTATCTTCCATATCCAAGATATCATATCATTTCATTAAAATTATGTAGAATCAAAGTATAAATTGAATGATAATAAATCCATTTCTAAATTTTATTTCTCATTTAGGACATTACTTCATGAAGGCTCATAAGATTTTTAAAAAGTATATGCAAGTTGGTAGGTTGATTTTGTAGGTTAATTTTACATGTTAAATTTCTTCAGGAAAAGGATTTGATTAGAGCCTCTCTTTTGCAACTATCCCTTAGGACTCAGTGCAATTGGATACCTGAAACAGTGCTCAATAAATGCTACCCACTGCAAGGTACGTGTTGTTCTTATTACCCTAAACACAACTGGCAGGAAGACACGTGTAACATAGGAAGGAGAAATGTAATGTCACTCTCGAACACTTCATTGGTCTAGAGTCTAGTTATCACAAACTTCAACTACTAACATCATTATTATATTCCATTTCTTTGTTCAATAAAGTCAAACCAAGCATGAGCCCCAAACTTATGAAATCACTTTTCTTTCTTTTCATCTTTTTGGCCACTTTGGAAATGTTTTCTCTGATATGTTTAGCTTTCAATGAGAATGAGTGGAAATTCACTCAAGTCTGGCTTCGTACGTGTTAGCTTCATAAGTGGTTCTTGGGGTTTTCTGCTGTTTTTAACTTGATATACCTGGAAACTTCCCCTCCTTACCCAAGAATGTGTTTCTCTCTTGCTCACTCACAGTAAGATACAAGGGAAAAAATAGCTTTGCTGAAAACAAAATTATCTTAGACAGAGGAAAGAATTCCCCAGAATTTAAGCATATTCCTCATAACTATACATATTGAATATCAAACCAGATGTTTACCTGTTCACTGCCAAAGAAGCTGGAGGTCTGTCAAAAACCAGTGATGGAAATAGCTTTGACCCTCATTCAGTGGAAAACAGTCTGGGAAAATTTTGGTTTCCAATAAGTGCTGAGGTTCTAAAACTATATTTAAACGTAGAAAATAGTTTTGTTCTGCTGAATCAGTACCCTAACCAGATTCTGTCAGGCCACACAAGAGTCTTTTTAGCTACCTTGGGAGTTTCTGCTGCCTGGTTCTCTCATCTCTTCCAGTAAAGAGCTTGTGTGATTTCAATGAGTCACCTGACATTTCTAGGCCTCAGTGTCTTCACTTCTGAAATCCTTTCTAACTCTGAATTTCTATGATTCTTCCACAGTCTCTTCCACAGAGACTCACATGATATACATCAGGAGGTTTCAGCTTACCCAAGGGCATTAATGTCTATCCACTCTTGAGACTCTAAGCCTCAAATTGTAGCTAGCCTTTTATACAAGACTAGAGACCCAGTGCACAAAAATTTGTGCACTCAGGGGAGTCCCTCAGCCTGGCCTGTGCCCTCTCACAGTTTGGGAACCCTCAAGGGATGTCCACCTGCTGGCTTAGGCCCGCTCCCTGGGTGATAGGGCCTAAGCTGGCAGTCAGACATCCCTCTGGCAGCCCAGGGACCCTTGGGGGATGTCCACTTGCCAGTAGGGAGCAAGCCTAAGCTGCAGTCGGACATCCTTAGCGCTGCTGAGGAGCTAGGAGAGGCTCCCACCATCACCACTATACTGACAGCCATCAGCCTGTCTTGTGGGAGTGCACTCACCACCAGGGGCAGCTTCTGCATTGAGTGTCTGCCCCTTGTGGTCAGTGTGTGTCATAGTGACCAGTCATTCCCAGTGGTTCTGCTGTTAGGGTCCATTTGCATATTACCCTTTTATTATATAGGATAGAGGCCTGGTGCATGGGTGGGGGCTGGCTGGTTTGCCCTGAATGATGTCCCAGATCAGGGTGGCGGTCCCGCTGGAGTGTCTGGCCAGCCTAAATGAGGGATAGAGGACCGTTTTCAGGCTGGCCATATCCCCTTCAGGGAGGGGGGTCCTTCTGGGGTGCCTGGCCAACCTGGATGAGGGGCTGATGGCTGTTTTCATGCTGGCCACAGCCAGCAGCCAGAAGCAGGTATCTGGGATTTATTTATCTTCTATTATTGAAACTTTGTTGCTCTAACCGAAGCCCAGGTCAGGTTGCCCCTGACAACCCAGGCTCCAAGCGTTTCCTTGAGCCCAAGCTGGCTGGAAGCAGATATCTGGGGTTTATTTATCTTCTATAATTGAAACTTTGTTGCCTTGAGTGGAGGCTTCAGCTGGCCAAGGCAGGCGGGAACCTTAGCTTCTTCCATCGCTGGGGCAAGCCTCCAGCTCCGTGGCTACTGGTCACCATCTTGGCTGGATTAATTTGCATATAGTCTGATTTGCTGATGGGCATGGCTTAAGTGTAGCAGAGTGACACCAATTTGCATATTACTCTTTTATTAAATTAGATAATAGCTTCTGATGACACCTTGGGGATAAAACCCAGTCACATCAAATACAAGTTAATAGGCATGAAATTCCATCAAGAAATGCATTCTCTCTTTCCCAGGGATTTGTAAATTAAAGTTAGCTGTAAGGTAAAGTAGAGAGAAGCACTTCCTTTACCCAAGAGGTTCCAACTATGCCTGGGCAGCAGCAGAAACCCTCTGGGACAAGCAAAAAGCGGGGATAAGATTCTAGGATATTTTTAGATGGTTTTCACAAACACAGTTTGGTGCACTTCCATCCACACAATAGAATCAATGAGTTCTCATCAGACTGCTCATTATCACTGAAATTTTAAAGTTTCCTTCTATTTATTACAGAAGAGCCATCTAGTCTATTAATTAATATATTACTTAAAAGCAAGTAAAGCTATCACATGATTTATTTCTACATGAGATATTTAGAAATTGTCTTTGATTTATAAGAAGGGAAGCTAACATATATACAAGTTTAGGATGTTACTAGATACAGACTAAACAGCAGATACAGAATCATGTGGTATCTCAAGTGCCTCAGCGGGACAGCTGGGCTTCAGTGCCTTTCTGCCGTTGGACTAAAAAGTGAAGGCAACTTCCAGAAAGACATAACTCCCTTTTGAGTTCCAACTTTTTGAGTTGAATTTTTTACTATCAGGACTAATTTTTTTTTTAGTTGAAAGCACCAAAGCATCTGTTGTGTTCTCTGGAGCCTTTCGAGTTCTGGCAGGGTTTTAATAACATGACATATCATCAGATCTGATAAAGCAGCATATCTCTAAGGAGAGAATTCAGGAAAATCAATTTTGGCTCCACTTTAAGTGTTTTGGAGGAGGGCCCTCTGCCATCTCAGATGGCAGGTTATGGCTATTTATACTCCCGAGCAAGATGGCAAAACCTTATTCAGAAAGCCAAATGCTAAATAGCAAGAACATTAACTTTTATTCCTTTTGCCTTATCCGCAGTGCAAAGAAAGGCCAAATCATTCTGGATGGTGTACTGGGGAACAGGGCCCAGCAGGTTTTTTTTTTTTCTCTGCTCAGCCAAAGACAGCTCCCACTGCCAGCACTCCTACCTCCTCTTCAGCCCCACGTCTGATGTCCATGTCTGGACAGGGTGAGGCTGACTGTGAGGGTGAGAAGGAATTGGGAAGCAGTGAAGGGTATGAACCTTGTGCTATTCAGTGGGAGTTTTGGGGTCACAGAGAACACATGCCTCAACACATTAACTTGCACTTGAGCCTTCTAGCCCCTCAGTAGACAGACTTGGTGCATACCCAACTTACAATTAAGAAAATGCAAATTCAGTGAGATGAAGTAACTGATCACACATTACTAAATGTCAGGAATGGAAATATAACCTCATTCTTTTGGCTTTACATTCTTTATGCTTCTTCTAGGCCTCATGACCACCAATTTCTAAAAGTCTTTTTCCTCCTCTCTAGTTCAATCACACTTTTCCATCGGCAGGAAGGGTGTTCCAATGCCAAGGTGTCTGTACTCCTCCCTTTCCTAATGTATTAGCATAAAGTGAACTTGTTCAAGAAATATGTATTGACCGCTTGTATTTGGCACTCAAGAAAAGCAAGCAAGCAAACAGATAAAAATAACACCTGCCCTTGCTCAGGCAGGTGTGGCTCCGTTGGTTGGAGCATCATCCCATATACTAAAAGGTCACAGGTTCAATTCCTTGTTGGGCTCATATCCAGGTTGCAGGCTGGATCCTGGTTGGGGCAGTGCGGGAGGCAGCTGATCAATGTCTCTCTTTCTCTCACTTCCTTTCTCTAAAATCAATAAAAATCATGTCCTTGGGTGAAGATTAAAAAAAAAATTCTCTGCCCTCATGAAGCTTACAGTCTAATGAAAGGAGGCAAATAAAATAAACAACTAGAGTATATTGCATGGTAGATGGTGATGGGGTTTATGCGACTATCTGAAACACACACACACACACACACACACACACACACTTCAGGCAGAGAGATGGAGGGAAGAGTCAGTGCCAAAGCCCTGTGATAGAAGCATGTCTTATGTGTAAGTGAGGTAGCAAGGAGGCTCAGGTGGTTGGCAGAGCAAGATCAGGAGAAAGAATATTTCTGAGAGTGGTAGGGAGTGCAATCATGTAGAGATTGAAAGCCCGTGTAAACACTTCGGCTTTTACTCTAAATAAGATGGGAAGAATTTGGCAATTTTATGCAGAAGAATGACATTATTTGTTTTGAATTCTATTTTTAAAAAGTATTAAAAATAGATTATAAGGGGGATAAAGCAGAAGCGGGAGATTAATTAGAAAGCTATAGCAACTATCTAGGAGAAAAATAATGATGGTTTAGGCCAGGTGGTAGGATTGGGAGTAGGAGTTGGAGTCTGAGTGTATTGACAGAGCAAACAGGATATATTGACAAGTAGGATGTGAGATGAGTCCACAGGGTGAATAAACAGGACAGAGAAGACAAGGGCAGGAAGCCTGAGGAAAGTCAGCCTCATTTTTCACATTTGCAAAATGAGCTTAACTATCTTCCCGATCTCACAAGGCTTGCATGAATATGATGTCTGTACAATAGGTGGCTTGCTTAGAATCAAATAATAGCTCCGCATGACTTTGTAGAAGTTCATTAATTAACCTGAGCAACTGTGGTGGGACGACTGAGGCCATCTCAAATGTTTTGAGAAACAACATTACAGTTGTGAGGAATTAATCTAGGAAGTTTTATTTTTAAAAAGTAAAATTTCTTTCCTGGTAAGCAGAGGATAACAATAGAGGAAAGTTGGTCCAAGAAAAACTATTTTAACCAAAGCCTGATGAACCCTAGTTGTAACATGGATTTCATGCTCTTTGAGCCTGTGTTTATGAAATGTTATCTACTTGGTGATTAATACACTTTTACCTCTCCCCCCTTGGAAATCCTCACTTTCACTTTTAATTTTATTTAAGCACAAAAGGTTTTATTTTTTCTTTCCTCTGTGTCTAAATAGGTTTACCATTAATCTGGAATTTTTCTAATTTTTTTCTAATGAGACAATTATGTGATTGTGTTATTATTCTAAGTGACTCAAATAATTACACTTTTCCCAACCTGAATATGCAAAACTTAAGCTTCTTTTTTCTGGTTCAGAAAAAAATTCATTTAAAAAAAACCCACTTTAAGATAAATAGGAAGGATGTGGTGAGCCCGCCCAGGAATGAAAGAACAGGAGCCAGAGGGCGAGACTGGCGCTCCACAAACATCTGGGGTCTGCCAGCTGAGTCATCCCTGCCTCCTCCTCTCTCCATTCTCTTTGACCTTCCCAAGTCCTGTCCATCAAAACCTACCTATTCTAAATCCAAACCTCTCAATATCCTGCAAGGCAACTGATAATGCATTTAACAAAACAACTTAAAATCCAGTTATTAGTGACTGAAGAAGGCTTAGTCCTATTCCTTTCAGCAGTTTAAGAGGAACTCTCAGAAAGGCAATGGCTGGAGTGTTTAGGCACTTCAAAGGCAGAAAGCTCTTTAGTAAGGAGTTCTTCCTTAAAGAAAGACTTGAAATCTCATAAGGTGGTCTCCTTTGCATATATATATATATATATATATATATATATATATATATATATTTGATTTTTCACAGAGAGGAAGGGAGAGGGATAGAGAGTTAGAAACATCAATGAGAGAGAAACATTGATCAGCTGCCTCCTGCACACCTCCTATTGGGGATGTGCCCGCAACTAAGGTACATGCCCTTGACCAGAATTGAACCTGGGACCTTTCAGTCTGCAGGCTGACGCTCTATCCACTGAGCCAAACCAGTTAGGGCCTTTGCCTATACGTTAAGTGAGCAGTGTTCAGTATATTTTTTTTTGTATATAAATGATTAGATCTTCATTAAGCAGAATTAGAAACTGGGAGAGAGTGAGACCTGCCCAGTCTAAGATGACTATGTAGAGGTCCTAGGGGAATAGTGAGGAGCTGGAGAAGGGGGTGCCTGATTGAGGAAGGCCCCCAAGGGTGGGAGGACTCAGAATCCTAAGAACAACCTTCAGGACTGTCCAGGTTGCTCCATTTGGGTATGGCCTGGCAGCTGTAGCTGCAGCTAGATTTCCACTTGTCGGATGTCAGGCTCGAGTCGCTTCTGGCTGTGTACTTGTTGCTCTGTTTCAAGGGCTTGGTGGTCTCCACATTCTTGTGACGGGGCTGCCATTTGCCTTCTAGGCCGCCAGCACACTGCTGGGATGCAAGTCACCGATGGGAACACAGTGGCCAAGGTTGTAGACTTGGGCTGACCCAGGACCAGGAGCTGGGTCCTTCAGCCAAAGACATACCACAGTGACTGAGGCTCTGACTAAAACCCACCAGGCCAGTACCTGAGGCCTGCCCCTCAGGGACCAGTCTGGAACAAGAATCTACTGTCCCTCAGACTCTAAGGGCTACTTCCTTCCCAGGTCTGGGTGGCCGTGGCCCCACCCAGCAGCATCAGCGGCCAGCGCTGCTTAGGGCCAGAGCTGTGATCCCGAGTCCTCATTTTGCCTGTCCTGGGCCTCATCTACCTTCAGGGTCAAAGGCACTTCTGGCCTGACCTTCAGCATAAACTCCCTGGAGAGTGTGGGCACTATTGGCAGGCTTCCCCGGTTCTCACTGGTAGTGTCCATCCAGGTGTACCCTGGCTTGAATAGTCCAATCCCCTGCCTGGGCCTTCTCTGGTGTCCTGGTCCTCTCCAGGGTTGTTATCCCTGGGGATATTCTTTAGTGTCATTTGCCAACTGTCCTGCTGTTTGAGATCCAGAACTCAACCATGTGCCACCACAAATGCTGCTGGCCCTGCCCCTGGGATGCTGGGTAGGGTGCACCTGCTCCTGCCATTTTTCTCTGGTTCTGCAACAATGCCTCTGGTCTATAGAGCATCTCTGTGGGGTTTGGAAGGACTGTAGAGGGCAACTGGGTGCCTCGTGGATGACGAATTGAGTTCCTTGGGGGTAGTCCAGGCCCTCTTTTCTGATCAGGCCCTCAGACTGAGCCCCTGCACACTCTGCTCCTGCCAGTCAAGCTCAGCCCCTCCTTGGCTGGTTTGGTCAAGGCTGGTATGTTTGGTCAGCTCTTCACTCGGCTTCTCACCTGAGCAAGGATCCTTCAGGGAGTGATTTATACCCTTCGCTGAAGGAGTAATGTCAAGCTCATGAATGTTGAAATCACCCAGGTTTCCTCTGGAACTCAGTTTCCTTATCTATGAAACGGGGAGTTTCCTTTGAAGCCCATACACATATGATGATGAGAGTGATGAACAGTCTTCAGTATTGTGCCTGAGAGCTGTTTAGGAGGTCCATAAAGTCAGAAGTATGTCACAATCACACCAACACATTATTTGCCCTTTTCACTCTCATTCTCTCACAAGCGTGTGGTGGAGTTTCCCAGAGGCTACATGAAGTGTGATGTTGACATCACTCTGACGACTAATAGAATGTGGGCTTTTACATTTTTCTTTTTTAAATGTATGTTTTAATTTCAGATATGGCAAATATTAACAGACATAATTCACTTTACAAGAAAACTCTTTGGGGGTATTCAACAATGTATGCAAGTATAGAAAGGAGTCTTAAGACCTAAATATTTGAGAACTGCCACTTTAAGTTATCCTGCCAGATCTGGCAGCTGAGATACCGGAAATATTACAAAAACCAGAAACAAAGTGGTAATTCCTACTAAATTCAAAACTATGTGAGGTTATCTGTTTGCAAAGGTTGGTATCTAAAAGCAAAACAGAAAGTACACACATAAGGATGTGCTCCAAAACTGACCAGGTCATGTCTAAAGGACACAGGCACCAACTTGAAAGAGCCTGTTGACCAAATCAGGGACATCTGCCCACGGCATCTTTGAGGGGTGAGAGGTAGAGGGGAGCAGAAGGTTTCACACCCAGAGGAAAAACACAAGTTTTATCATTAATGTCTACATTTTCCACAGTTCCCAAGACAATATCATAAACCAAATATTTAGAGTTCACACTTTTAATTCTTCGGCATCTTATACAAATGTAAGAAATAACACAGAATTAAATAACATCTCAATAGTTTACTAAATATATAAATATCCAATTCAACAGTGAAAACAACTTCAGTTTTAGTTTCTAGATCACTGGATAGAGACAAGAAAGCCAAAGATACTAAAAAAGTCACTAATTTGGCCTTATGATTATTAGAGAGTTCCAGAATGTTCCCACTAGTTAAAACAATATATTTAGAACAAAGGGAATTGTACACCCAGACATGCATCCACTGCTACTGTGAAAAGTGAACTCAGGAAAAGAAGCTAGGAGAGACAAAGCATTTGAACTGGCCAACTGCTATTTAGGAAATCTAAATGCCTGGATTCATAATATATTTTCATTATACGTACTAATCTGAATTCAGAATGCCTAAAATAGGGCTGGGTCATATTATGAGACAAATGGGCAAGGAGTGCATGCATTTTTTTTAAATGTGAGCTGCTGTCTAAGACTAACAATGTTTATTCTGCTATAAAAATAGGCAAGTAAAGTTAAGGTTGCCAAGTTGTTTCACAATAAATTCAGTCCAATTTTCATTGTGATGTCACAGAAATACATGAAGAATAGCAGTGAAACCAAGGGTTCTAAAGAGACCAGCTAATTAGCAAAGCAGTAAGCAGGTGGTGGAGTGGATACTAAGTGACAAGGAAACAGATTCATGGACCTACGAACAGCAAGAGAAGAAGAGATGGAATAGCCACAGAAAAGCAAAAGGTAATCTCAGAAAAGTTCTTTGGTCCTTAACCTTCCCAACTTCTTTTCTTCTCTCTTGTTCATGTCTTTTCCCCTTGTTCATATCCCTCCTCCTGGAATGACATCCGTTTTTAGAGCAGAATGGCAAATCATCTGGTCCAACTCCTTAATTTTCTGGATGCCATCATGGAAGTTCATGGAATAGTGATTAATACGGGGTTGCCACCAGTCTCAGCTAAAGTCTGCCTCAACTGTGGCTCCTCATGCTAAGTCCAGTATCCATTCAATAGCACAATACTGCATTGCTTTACAAAATCAATCCTACAACAGACCTGAGAGGTAAATGGACTTCCTCTTGTAATTCACACAAGCTTAGATGGCAGTAGAAAGTCTTGAAATTCTTAGGCCTTTTACTTCCACCTCTTTTGCTCTTATAGGTCCCTGGAGAATGACCTTTTCACTCCTACTTTTCTCCTGCATCAGATTCAAGTAGACCAGAGAATAATTTCCAGGGCTCTGCAGCTCTCCTAGGGCTCTGGATAAGAGAAAGATCAAGATATTAACTTTGCACATTTATAATTTCTATCTTAATAGATTTTAAGAAAATAATCACAGCATTCTCCTCGTGCAGATTTCATCAGCAAAGATAAGGAATTAGACATTCTTGACCAAATATGATGTGGGGGGGAGGGGACTATGATTCTTTAAAAGGAAATATAGATAATTCTAGGCAATAAAGGTTTGCAGAGTCACTTAGGACTAAAAGGAAAAGAATATATTCAAGAATTCCAAGCAACTTAGGTATTTTATCCATAAAACCTTGAGCTTTGTTTCCTGTGGACATTAACTTGCTGGATGGACATTGAGTTAAGAATGGTCACAAAGTAGATAAATGGAGATCTTTTAGGCTATTGGCTTGCTAGCACAGAAACTGGGAGGACGTGGGCCTCCCTGCAAAACATGTAGACAGTGAAGCAAAAGACCTGGAATTTTATCTTGGCACCATCACCCTGTTTCTCTCAATCTTAAGTATTTCTTACAAAATCCTGAAAAAGTTCTGCCTATCTGAACTTTGCTATTATTCCCACTGTGAGCTATCTGTGGCAAAAGACAAGAATGACTCAGGCAAAAATGCCTAAGCTTAAGGGTCTGTTAGTCATAACTTTGTGGCCAGATTATACCATGAAATTTGTATACGATAGGTGGCACCCATCAAGGATAAAATGTTGTAGAAAATAAAGGAGCTTCAAAATGCAAAATTTAAGCCAGGAATTCTGACCTAGGCATTCAATAAAAGTTGCATAATACCTTTCTTATAAAAGCATTGCATTTTTTCTTCTTAGAACTATGAGGAAATTGGGGTAGGGATGAAGATTACCACTCATCCAGCCCTCATCTGGAAAGCATACATACAATTATTTAGCAAAGCAAAAATTCTTATTTTTTTAAACAAATATTCTTCATATTGCCTTTACAATTAATCATCAATTTCACTATTATAAATTGTTTACTGGTCATCTCTATTATGTGACATAGTATTACACTTAAAATAGGAGAAAGGAACATAATCAATGGAGAAATTAACTAACATTGCCATTTTTATCATTGCAAAGAGCCCACTTATATATTACGTTATTATATAGTGAAGTGAAATAAATCAAGGTAATTACGTAGAAAATGTGAGTAAAATAAAAACACTTCTACTTGAAATAGTTATATTCTTGAAAAGAAGAGTGATGTTTAGAACATGCACTTCAGATGTTTGTCTAAATTTTCTATTGTTTTCCAGTTTAGTCCTGACTCAATGAAACAAAAGACAATTGCTAACTCAAAATAAAGGCCTCTAAAAATTAGGTGATTGTATGATGATCCACCCCAAAGTGATATTTTGGTTTCTGAGAAGCATGTAATCATTTTGGATTGATTAATGAGAAATAAAGATCATTCTCAGCCCCAATTTAACCTGATTGTAGTATATGTAGAAGAGACAAAGACATGACCTACACTGGATTTTAAAAGAAATAACTGTTGTAGAAGGTTGGAAATTTTCCCTGGGAAATTTTAATTTTTTTCTCACTTTCTATTTCAGTAACAAAGGACTTGATTCATAAAAGGAAAAAAGTTCTTTGAAAACCTATTGACCTATTATCTTATTGTCGCAGTCTCATGGGAAGTAACTGCAATGATCGCATCAGGAATGGAACAAAGAGAAATTGCCTCTAACTCATCACACCTTCTTTCAGAATGCAGCCTTGCTGTTGAAAAAAAAAGAAAAATCAAAATCATACTCTCTGGCATCATACAGAACCACAAGAACAGCAAAGGGAGTCTAACTTCTCCATAAAATAATAGCAGTTTTTACAGACTAACCCTCTGTCCAAAAACTATAAATTTGCTTATGCTGCTGTGAGTAATCAAGAAATGATTTTGATCTAAAATAAACTTTATCTGACAAAGAGTTGAACCTTACTTCATCTAATTTCCTTACCTACCAGATTTGTCTTCCTGCTAATCAGCTCCATGGAGATTATCCTTTGTCTACTTATTCTATATAATAAGAGTGTAGTATGCAAATTTCCCCCTCAACTGGGAGTTCATCCAGGAGTTCAACCAGGGGGCAGGGCTGGCCAGGAGAAGAGAGGGAGTACTCGGCCTACAGCTGGCAGCTGCTAGGAACCCTACCAGTACCCAAGTTTATACACTGGGCCTCTAGTATTCAATAAGTTCAAGAACTAAAATCATTCCTGTCCTCCTCTCCACAAACTAAACACACACATGCATTAACACAGACACAAACATATTCAGTTCCCCCTGTATTTCTGTTTACATCACCCATTTTCAGGTCAAGGCATGAATTTTTTGTGTAATTTTTTAAATATATTTTATTGATTTTTTACAGAGAGGAAGGGACAGGGATAGAGAGTTAGAAACATTGATGAGAGAGAAACATCAATCGGTTGCCTCCTGCATACCTCCTGCTGGGGATGTGCCCACAAGCAAGGTACATGCCCTTGACCAAAATCGAACCTTGGACCCTTGAGTCTGCAGGCCGATACTTTATCCACTGAGACAAACTGGTCAGGGGCAAGGCATGAATCTTGATGACATTTTCCCTGCTCATCCATAAGTTTTAAGTTTTAAGGAGATGATGGGGGGAAAAAGAGGAAAAATATAACAAAAAGTAAGAGAAAGAAAGGTGGGAAGCAAATTGATACTTTTATCACAGAATTTGTTACTTGAAGAAATAAAAATTGATTTTCTTCCCCTTCTTCCAACTTGGTGCAACTTAAATTTTGGTCTTGAACCAGTATTTCCTTAGCCTTGAATGTTTAAGTCTTAAGCATAATCAATACTTGGTGGTTTGATTAGCTATTTAAATTTATGGAATCAACTGATTTGGCTGCTAAAATTTTTGAAATCAAACAAAATTCCAATCACTCAAAATATGCCACTGAACATGCAGTAAAATTAACTGAATTGTGCCTTATATCATGAAGACATTGTCAGTAAATGGCCATCCTAGTTCTTACAACATTCAATACAAGTTCAGTTGTTTATAGTAGTCCATCTTATTCATGATTTTGCTTTCCATGGTTTCAGTTACCTGCAGTCAACTTGCGGTCTAAAATATAACACAGAAAATTGCAGAAATAAACAATTCATAGGTTTTTAAATGAAATTTTTGGATGACATTGGTTAACAAAATCATACAGGTTTTGAGTGTGCAATTCTATATCTGTGTGGTGCAGTATGTGTGCACTACACAAAGTCAAATTTACTCCCATCACCATATATTTGAGCCTCTTTACCCTTTACTACCTAAACTTCGCACTATTTTGAGTAGTGTAATGAAATCTTGCACAATCCTACTCCATCCTGGATATGAATTATCCCTTTGGCCACCATATTCATGCTGTATGGACTTCCTGCCTATTAGTAACTGAGTAACCATCCAGATGATCTGGAACAACTATAGCAGCAGGTATCCGTTGTGCTTGTGTCCAAGTAACCCTTAACTTATTTAATAATGTCACATCACATAACTTTATTATATTTTATTTTTAGATATTGTTATCAGTTTCTTACTGTGCCTAACTTATAAAGTAAACTTTGTCATAGGTAAGTATGTATAGGAAAAAACATAGAATCTACAGAATTTGATATTATGCATGGTTTCTGGCATCCACTGGAGTCTCGGACTGTATCCTCCTTAGATTAGGGAGAACTACTGTACTTCATACGTGAGAAAAAACCTGGGTACGGAGATAAGCTCGCTTTTTTTGTTTCAGGAACTGGATAAGGCATTGAACAATTATATTTACCAGGAAATCCAAGACTTAGTGAATGAACAGAGGACAATTCTTTTGCAAATGCCCCTTACTGGTGGAATTCACCTTCGGCCTGAATAGATTGTATTGTGATTTTTGTCCAAAAGGGACTTTTAGGGATAAACGTGAACACCTTATACTTTCCTGCTTAAACTTTCCAAAGGATACAGCAGTAATAGCAAGCACAGAGTAAAATAAGTGCAACATAGTGCCTTTCGAGTCAGGACTTTGGTGCATCATGACTGACAGAACATTCTGGCAAAGGTAAGGGGCCCAGGGAGACCTAAGCCTGCTGATAACTAGCTGTGTGACCTCAGGGGAGAAAATCAACTTTGCTTTCCTGGGCTTCAGCTCTTAACTGGAAAAGTAAAATTTTTGGATGAAGTAGAATCAGCTTTCTGTTTCTCACATTCTGCCAACTGCTAACAAGGTCTATGGGCTTGCTGATCTGCGGTCTCCTTTCCCTGACAGAATAGATACCTTGATCTATTTCTGCAAAGGGGTAATTGACACAAGATTTGTTGCTTTTCTTATAAAACCACAAGAATTTATCTGGTATTTATAAAAAGTCTTATACAAAATTAAGTGTTAAAAAAACTAGAACATGAAAGATATTAGTCTGAGACATAAATGAAAAGAAAAAAATAAAGGCTGCATTTGAGTGAGGTTTTTAACAGACATTCTAAAATGAGCTAACATATTTTTCCTTCTCAATCTTTCAGTAATCTGAGATGGAAAAACTCCCATATCACCCCTTCACCCTAGAAAATTCCCACCACATTCAACATAAAAAGTAGCTTTGCATGAACATTAGTAAATTATGACTGTCTTCAGAAACCAAAGAAATTTAATTCTCTCTCTCTCTTTAGCTGACTCTTCTTGTTCCACAGCATCTCTAGTTTTATAATGCCTCACAATGTTTTAGACTCAGTGCTTATGAAGTACTGAATTTACAATAAGAAAAGGGAAATTTTAAAAAGTCAGTTTGAAAATCTACCCTTCTGTCCATTCACGTTTTCATTCATTATTTTAATGAACGTTTATTGAGCCCCTGGTACTCATAAGACACTGGTGGGAATAGTCTATAAGGGCAGAATGACATAACATAGTTATAAGTATGAACCACCTATATGCTGCTTACAATGTTTGAGATGTAGTGAGAGCATAACACAGAAATTACTACTTAATTATTGACCATTTTGGACAATTTCACAGTCTCTTGAATATAATAGCAGGTCTGTGGAATAGTATAAAAAGAGAAGAGATTGTTCCTCTCGCCAATGGATAGAGAGGACACAGCATGGGTGTCAAGCTTTTTCCTCTGGCTTTATCATCAGATGATTTCATAGGCATCAGATAAACATTTTCCACATCTCCTCTCCTCAGCCCTTCCTCTCAACTTACCAAACAAGTAGCCTGTAAATAATCTCAGCCAATCAAAAGCAGAAACATCCAGTTTAATGTCCAATTGCAAGAAAATGATGCTGGAGGGTTACGTTAAAATACCACGAACATTTACATATTTTGGAAACAACAAACAAATCACACTGCTGCCATCTCCTTATTTACATCTTCATGGGACCCCAAGTTATTAATCAGAAATTCTGTGTTTCCTTCTTTGTACTCTGTGATAACTCACCTCTGTCTTGGGTCCGGTGACGCTTCCAGTATAGTAAGATTGAGATTAAGATCAGAAGAATTACCAGGGAAACAATACTTAACAGCAGTGGAACTGAAAACCAAAAGCCTATAGACATTGAAGGGAAGAAGAGGAAAACCAGTCATAAAAGGAAGCTGTTGAGGAAAAAAGCATAAGACAATAATTGTGATCAGTTTTAACCAGAGGTAAGCTTTCAATGAAGATTACTCTTAAATATAGACATGTTGATTTTATATTATTTAAAAAATTAGATAATAATAATACCTAACATTTTATGTAGTTACCACATAATAAGAGCTTTTAATGTATTATCTCATTTAATCCTCAAAACAGCCCATTAGATGTTATTATTATTATCTAATATTAAAAACTGAGGTTCAGAGAAGTTAAGTAAACCCAAATCAGTATAGTAAGTGGTATAAACAAGGCCTATTCAGAGGTCTGCTTGCCTCCAAAGTACATATTCTTTGTCATACTTCCCATTACAGCAATATATTTATTGAGGAAGTTTTGGAAAATACAGAGAAATATAAAGGGAAAAATCATTATAAATGATATGTTAGTTTTGGTATTCTTGGAAAAGAAGGTATGTTTCTTTTTGGATTCTTGTTTTACAAGAAAATGTACCCTTGGCTGAGTCTTAGGTTCATTTAAAATATGTCCAAATCTGACATCACAAACTTTTGACGAACTTGACCTAAATGTTGACTTATTGTTAAGTCTATTTTTTCAAAGACTCCAGAAATGTCTACAGGAGATGTTCCTTAGAGGCCAGGGCACCAATGAGGGAAACATAGGAAAGCTTTTTTAGGTTTTACTGTTTAAAATGGCCCCTGCGACCCCTCTTCCCCCAACAAAAAGCAGCAGTGTTTTTTAGAAGGCTTATTGCCAAGTGCCTCATCCATGTCAGTGCTTCCAAACTACAGAGAAAGAAGACGGTGGCTGTTATCACTCCTCGCTTTATTCTCTCTCCCATAACCCTTACCTCTTGTATCCACAAGGCCTGGGGGTAGCAGCTTAGATAGAAACATAAGAGCAAAAGCCGTCTTGAACAGGAGGCAGTTTGCTTAAAGAGGGACAGGCAAACACCTCATCAGCGCCTTTCCCTCAGTACAGATTCTGCAAAGGTTTCAGCAAAGATGTCTTCTTCCAGGAAATCTTTCTAAGATTCCCAGATTGACCTGACGCCCCTCCCTTCCACCTGCAATCCTCCCATGGTGCACCATAGCTTTCTTAAGGCAGTATTTAACCTGCAGTTTTACAATTGCTCAGCCACTTTGGCGTTTCCTGGTAGACTAGACGCTCTCTGAATCTTGCTCACTGTCAAATAGCCTGGCACACGACGGACAGTAAATGCTAGTGTGGAAGAATAAATGAATGAATGCATCTCAGCATTTGGTACATGGGCACTGGGCCACATTTACCAAAGTAACATTGGCTTGATTGGCTCCCTCTATTCTTGTTTTCCTTTTCCTACTTAACTCATTCTCTCCTCTACTAGCTCTTTTGTTAAGAGGCCGGGAGGTTCCACAGAGCAATCACCACCTTCCAGTTGTGTGCGCGAGTGTGACCACAGCCGTCTTTGCCCACCTTCTCTTACCTTTGTTCACAGGTTGACTGAAGTTGGTCACAGTCCCCAGGTGCAGCACCTGGCAGATCACCTCCTTCCCCACCTGATTCTTGGGGTCTTTGATGTGGAGGACGCTGATGACAGACGTGGTCCCATTGGGGTGTGTGATAATCTCAGTACTGTTGTCCATTCCTGACCCAGCAACCTTCCAGGAGATCGCAGGGGCTGGGCGGGCATTGGCAGAGCAAGTGACATTTAGGTGGTCTTCGGATAATTTATAGTGAAGGAATACTTTGGGCTGCACTGGGACAAAAAAGTAAAAGAATTGTCTGCCATCAGTTAAGCACCTGGTCTGAGTTTCACACTCTCCTCAGAGAGATGACAGAATGATTTTCACAGTAAGACAGTGGGGGCTAGAAAGATAAAGCAGCACACCCAACCCCTGCTGAGGCCTTCTCAGTTCTACCTGTGTCCAACTCTCTGACCTGAAGCATGGGGACCAGCTTAATACAACCCTGTGACAAGAAAAATCATTTCTCTACTTTATCTCTAGGTGAACTAGCTGGATGGACAGAGAATATCTTCTCTCTCGAATAGCACAGAGCCTCGTGATTCTGTTCTCCTTTGTCATGGGCAATGTAGCATCTCTGCCTTTTCCTGGGTACCATTCACAAACGAGCACCAATGACCATCAATGAGCACCGCTGTGCAAGTGGCGTGCATGTCTCAGAAGCACCAGGGCGGTTTCAGAGCAGAGGGCCTGGAGAGGGACTGCTGCTTAGTGGTAGCAGTTCTCTGTTTGGAGCTGAACCAGTAAATTAGTTGCATGGAAGAAACCAGGAAAGTCCCTGTTGGGAATATCTACACAAAATAAAAATTATGAAATTCATAGCCAATTACCGAAAATCACAGAATGACCATTGAGGGAACTTGGAGATCACCTTATGTATTAAAAAAATAACTAGCTTATGAGAAAGGATGTTATTTTTAGACCAGCTTTACACTGTTCCCTTTTTAAAAGTCCCTTGACTGATGAGTACATTTTTGAGGGAATACAGTTTATCTCTGCTGAGCAAATGCAGACCTGCCTTTCTGTGGTTGGCTTTGTAGCCTAAGAGATAATTAGAGGGCAATGCTAAATTAAAACTTGGTCTGTACTTAGAGGTTCAAGAGATGGGTGGGTGGCAGTGGCTGAAGGAAGCAGGGCTAGAGAACTGTGGCTCTGTCCAAAGAATGCCTAATGACTAACCTTTCTGAGCACGGGAAAAGAATAATAAAAGTGAAGGCAGATGGTTATGGTTGATGTCACCAGACTGGTGGCAGGGCTCTCTGGCATATCAAAGAAGGATAGATAAAGCTAAGTGTAGCTGGAAAAGAACAATATTACTAGCTAGAAGACTCAACACATGGGTTTTCAGACAAAAATAATATAAAAGACTATGAGCAAAGGAAGGGGAATAGCAGAAAGAGAGAAAGATGAGCAAAGAAGAGAAGAAAAAGGAACAGAAATGAGAAACATATGACATAAGAAGGAAAGAGAGAGATGAAATAAGAGGAAGGGAGGGAGGGAAGGAAGGAAGGAGGGAGGGAGGGAAGGAGGAAGGAAGGAAGGAAGGAAGGAAGGAAGGAAGGAAGGAAGGAAGGAAGGAAGGAAGGGAAGGAGGAAAGAAAGGAAGAGAGAGGGAGGAATGAAGGGAAGGAGGAATGAAGGGAGGGAGTAAAAATGAAGGAAAGGTGGAAGGAGGATTGTAAAGAGCTGGGGGGGGGCGGGGCAGGAGAGAGAGAGAGACTGAGGAAGACAGAATGAAAGAAGTAGAAATGAAGAACAAACCTGACATAAGATCCCACAGAGAGGATTTATTTTAGCCAAATAAGTGAAAGAAAGTTGTTCTTGATTTTACCATACTTCCCTTGCATTATCTTCTGAGCCCTTCTTACCCTATGTCCAATATTTCTGGTGTGCTCAAACTCTCATATTAACATTCCTAATAGTCCTAAGTTTGTCTTTTCCCTCCTAAAAGCACCACTAAGTGTGCCATGCTCCAAAATTCCCCCTCATTTCTACTTGTTCATTCTTGATTTCAGCTATGTGTTAGTTAATAGGAAAGGAATGTTGGCAAACTAAGCCTCGGATTTTTTTTTCTTCTTGGATTTAAAATAATTTATTATCCAATTAAATTTTTCATTGACACCAAGTATGCAGATCCTCTCCTGCAGGTCCCCTTATAAGTCCCAAGAGAGCTAACCTAAAACAAAATGAGAGGGAACACCAAAACTGGTGTTAGCCCATTCTGGTTCTGATCTTACACCCCAAAATATTAAAGCTGCTAGAGACACTACAGATAATCTACGTCACATTAATGTGCAGATGAACTAACTTGGGTGCAGAGAGTGGACGGGACTCTTCTATGGTCACATGATTGCTAATGTCAAAGCCAGGTCTGCACCCTATCACTGTGTATGTGGAACTGATTGTCTTTACCTGATCCTTCATTTGCTCCTGCTGACCACAGGACTCCTCGGAGCAAAGATAACACCAGGCAGAGATTCAATGTGAGCTCATGAACTGTCCGATAACCACAGCCACAGTTATAGGAGACATGAAATTGTCTTCTAACAAACCTTTCTGGGGGTAGGACCCTGAAAAACTAGGTGCCACCATGTCCTAAACATTCTTGAAAATAGCCTTTCTAGTCAGAGGCAATGTATTCTCAGAGATTCTCACCAAAGAGGGTGAGGCAGGCTATTCCTGACATCTTCCCGGAACTGAAGGTATTGAAGAGACACTTGTAACACCCTTCATCATCCAGAGTGGTGTTCCAGAAGGTGATGGTTGTGTTCTGAAGTCCCAGCTCAGTTATGTTCATCTTATCTTTATAGGCCTGCTGGAGCACGACCCCGTGTTCCTTGCTGAAAGTGACCATGTTTTCTGGGCTTGAAGCCTTGATTTTCTGCCATGTCACAATCACAACTTCCTGGGGAGTTTCCAGGAAGCATCGTAAAGAAGCAGGTGTGTTCAGTGGCTCTCTTTCATCTTGGGTCACCACTTTTATCATGGAATCATAAAAAAAAAAATTATCACACACATAAATACACATATTTCTGATTAAAAACAATCCATGTTCAAAGTCAAATACAGAAAGTAAAAAGTCAAAGAAGAAAACATTTACCTACATCTCTAATGTTGCTAGGGAAATATAAGTTCAAATATGCTTTATCCATCTTTAGCAGTAGCAGAGTAGAAAAATAAGAAGGAAAATTCTCAGTAACAAGAAATAGTGTGAAGAATCCCATCCCTATATGCTGGAAATTAGGTGGAATCAGGTTGAAGGTGGGAACTGTCAGACAGGAGAGAAACATTACCAAGTGGGTTTATGCCCAGAGAGGTGGAAGCCAGGATCCAGAAGAGTAAATGAACAATAGGCAGAGTGATTAGTTTAAATAAAGAAAATGTAATATCCCTATACATTCCACACCCCCCCCCAACAAAGGAAGGACTAGCAATAGTGGTGTCTGTGTCTAGGAGGCGGTAAGTGAATAGAGCAGTGTAAGTTAGAGAGATACAGGACACTGTTCCAGGGGGCTGATAGTGGTGAGAACTTTGACACCAAATGGCAAGCTACACATTCCCCCATTTTTACTGAATGCAGTGTAGGAAAAAAAGGCATGGCAATAATTTCCCTCCCTCCAATGTTGGGTCCTCTTATTGATATGATTGATTATTTAGTGGGCAATCTCAATATAATGACAAATAGCCAAACATTTGAGAAAGCTAACACAAGGAAAGAGGAATAACAAACTTTACAAATTCAAGAATTTATACCAAATGAAGAAAGATCTCATAAATCAATAAACACTTGAACAAGAGTAAATGAGATATCTGAATTGTAAAAATAAACCAGCATTGTACAAAGAAAAAATTAGAGCTGTAGAGAATGAGAAATACAGAGTCTTAACAAATTGGCTGACTTAGCAGAATGGATTTCACTGAAGAGTAAACAAGCAGGTGGAAAGAACAGGTCATGGAATTCTTCCAGAATGTAGCACAAAGGAAGAAAGATATGGAGGAAATTAAATAAAAATTCAAAGAAATGTTTCAACACCAGTTCAATAAGACTTTGAAAAGAAGAAAAAAGAGAGACTGGAAGTCAAAAACACTATATTTTAAAACAATAAAAGAAACAATCCAAAATAAGATATATTAATCATGAATCTCTATGCACCTAAAAAACAATCCAAAAATACATAAAAAGCTAATAGAATTATATTTTTTATAAATCCATAATCATAATGGTATAGTTTCTATAGTTCTCTCAGAATTTTTCCTTCCATATATTAAAAACAAAATAAAGCAAAAAAGTCAAATATAAAAATACAGAAAATTTAAAAAGCAAATATTTATATATGTTATATATCTACACTAATAAAAGAGAAAGATGCAAATTGATCATACCTTCGTGACATCCACCAGTCAATCAGGAGTGGGTATGCAAATTAACCCAGCAAAGATGGTGGGTTAATTTGCATACGCAGGTGCTGAGCAGTGGGGGGGCAGGGTGGGAATGTTTACATCATCACCATGGTGATGACGTAGGCATTCTGCACAACCCCAGCCACTCCAGGCCTCTGGGCAGCATGGGAAGGCAGAAAGGTAGTTCCAGGTCTGGAACTAAGGCAGAAAGGCAGCTCTGGCCCAAGCGAATGTGGTGCTGGTATCCAGGGGAAGGAAGGCCTATTCTTGCATGAATCATTGTGCATCAGGCCATATATTATATATATGAATTTATAATCTTTTACCCAAAAGAGAATATCCAATATTTTCAAAAACACATGAAACATTCCCCAAAATTAAACTTGAAATGGGATTAAAAATTATGCTATCCAATGACCTGAACATTGGGCCCAATGCAATAAAATTAGAAGCTTACAAGCCTCTTTTAACTAATTACACCGAAAATAAGAGCAAGAATTATAAATTACTATGAATGACATTGGGAAGATAATATATTAAAATCTGTAGAAACTGAGAAAGCAGTTCTCAGAGAGAAATATTCAATCATAACTTCATCAATTAGGAGACAAGAGAGATTGGAAAATGAAAACACACACAAATCTAAGCATCCCCACCCCCGAACCAGAAAAAAAATGTAGAAGGAGTGAATTAGTAAAGATAAAAGCACAAATTAATGAAATAGTACACAAAATGAAGACTTAATTAAAAACATTGTAATCTATTGTTTCAAGACTAACAAAATGTTGACTAGTGTAATTAGAAAAAAAGAAGTCCAGAACAAGCAAACAATATTCTCTCAACAGCATCAGGCATAAAAAGACGGACATAGCAATGAATACAATTTGGAACCCCTGAGTGTTGTATGAATCCAATTTTAGTGAGGTGTGCTCTTGGTAGGTGTGGAAAGTTCTGAGGACAACACCTGTTGTTGGGATTCTACAAATCAGAGATTTGAAGAAATTGCTACTTTTAGAATGGAGAGGAGAAAAGGGATCAAAGCTAGAGTTTTAACTTCCTACATGATTTTTCTCTTTCGCTATGAAGAAACCATTTATTGGAAAGTTTGCAATTCTTTACTGCTTATATAGAATTCCATTTAGATCCCCCTAGTCAGTAGGTAAATCCTGTGTTGCAGGTGATGCGAAGTCTGCCCTTCCTTCACTTAGGAAGGCTGATGAGTGCACTATCACACAGAAGGTGATAAAAGGCCAGCAGCAAAGTGAGGGGTGGCCTCCAATGGAACAGAGGAGAAAGGTCTGGAACAACTAGGAAATGCAGCAGATACGTCAATAGCACAGGCATATGCTTTGTATAAAGACTATGTGAACCTATGTAACGCATATATTTCAGTATTTTCTAGTTTTTTCTGTAAAAGAGGGGCACACCCAGTTTTAAAGCTTACTATCAGATTACCTTTCCAAAAGGTTGTATTCATTCATATTCCCCAAGCGTTCCCATATCTTTACAAACATAGGTAATAGTTGTTTTAAAAGTTATTTAAGTTGATATGTAAAAAATATCTTAATTTAGAATATTTCCATGCTTGGTTCTATCTACAGAAACAATGTCTAAATAAAAGTCTTCTTCCACTTTGAAAACAAAAATACTTTGCAAAGCAGAAAGAACTGCCCCCACTCTCCAATCAAATTCTATGTTTACAAATCATGCAGGCAAATGAACCAGCACAGCAGAAACAACCATCTCCTGGACTCCATGCAGAGGAATGGAGTGTCTTTACCTTGTGCCCTGCATAGCATCACTGCGGCCAAGAACCAAATCAGTCTGTAGGTAGACAGATGACAGAAGGACCTCTCGAACACCTGAAGACATAGAGCAAAGTACAAAAATAGGCATTTGGATGTGGACAAAGCTAAGGGAGCTTCCATTTCGTGGCTACCTCAGGGAATGTTGCAGCTAAAGTTTTAACCACCAGAGAACTTTGGTTTTGAGAGAGCAGAACCAGAAGCTATAAATGAGAGAAATAACAGTGTGCTCAGGATATGGGAAGGGGAAAGCAGCAGTGTGCCTCCTTCAGTATGGCAACCCCTAGCAATTTGAGGGTTCATTCCTAAAGCCATCATGGTCAACAGCAAAATTCCAAAAGGCATAGGATCTCTGGGGAAAACGAAGGGCCATAAATAACACCGAAAACAGAGACTACAAATGTCAAAGAGTACCCGCTTCCAAAATAACCCACATCTGCTAATATTATAAATGTAATTCCGGGGAACCACTTGTCAGAAACAAGTGACTGCCTTGCAGTTTGCTGAGGTAGATTTTCCTGCTAATTCTGAAAATTTTGTATGAATTATAGCTTTTAAAAACCGGTAATTAAAAAACAACAACACGGAAATGGCTTTATTTTTAATTTATTGCTTTGTTTTTATGTGTCTGGGCATAAATCTTTGGCCATTTTACGAGTCATGTTGCTATTTAAGGGATTGTTATTCTGGGTATCATTTTGCTATAAAATGTGGGTAGAATGTAGATAAATTAATTTCTCTGTGAAGTAGCTCCAAGAATCTGTTCACTAGGTCTACATGAATGTGTTCATTATAGGGGGTATAGACAAGAAAAGCAACTTTTCCTTACATTTGTTCTGTATTTCTAGATTTTTCTATTAATTAAAAGTGTGTAATAAATATGCATTTTCTGTATTTTTTTTAACTGAACTTCATCCCAATTAGAGTTAGATACTTAGTTTTGAGGTCGCATTATTTTTGTCAGTTCAGATCCTGCAAACTCAGCACTTCACAATTGTCCCAATGTTTTGGCATTGCATCTCTATTCCTGGGGGCTGACATAAAGCCAAGCCTTGGGACAGGACTACTAATTCTTGGTAACAAACATCTATCCATGCTGGCATTCCCTAAGGCTGCTGTGTTCCCCTCAAGTTTCAGGGTATTCAATCTATGCAAATAAATTTTGTGCTCACAAGGTCTTCTCTCTTGTTCTTTCATGTATCCTCCCTATTCCGTGCTCCTGGATTCTCCTGTGCTGGGCAAAGGGAAATTCTAAAAGGCTCTCTGCCTAGACTCCAATGTATCTATCCACCTCTGTTTTACTGTTTCCTTTCTATGTTGGGTAGGCAAGTCTCTCTCACAGTTCCCCACCTCTGACCCCCTCTCCCCAGAGAAACGAAGTACAGGTGTTCTGCTCTTAGATGTTAACATTTACCTGTAAGTTTTATTTACCATCCTCCTGAACTCCCCAATCCTGGGGTGGGAGGGGGGTAGAAGGGGGGATGCAGAGTCTCCTTTTCATAACACAAACTGGTGTCTGAACCTAGAATTAGTCGTCCCTCTTTGCTCTCCCAGAATAAAATATGCATATTTTCTCTAGGGCCAGAAAAGCTGGTTCTTCCATCACCCTCCATTCTTCCCATTAACTTTTTCTGGACTAAATATGCTCTTGGTCTTTTAGCAGTTAAGCTTTTTAAAACTCAAATGCTCGTGTTCTTGCTATTTTAAAACTTTGGTTTCTGAAACTAAAGAGTTCTTTGACATTTCAATTTCACACCATTTGTTTTTTAAAGCATGATGACTTGTGTGGAAATCCAAGTTTTAGCAAAGGCTATGGCAGAAATGCAGAATTAATTCACTCTCATAGTGAAAACCGGTGTTTGAAGACCCAGGAGAAAGTAGACACACACTAAAATACAAGATGTGTGAAGTGGGAGCCAGAAATGTTTAAGAAACAAAGGCACAATGATTGGGGCAAGGGAAATTAGAAGGAAAGCCTAGCTATTAAATATATACATATTTACTCTGGCTGACTTGAATTGGGGCTAGCAGAAATACTGGATGTGTGAGCCAAAACCAATGCTTTTACCTCTGTTGCATATAATAGTAAAAAGATTAAATGGACACAGACAACAGGGGGGTAAGGACACATATGTAATATCTTAATCAATAAAAAAAAAAAGAAAAATATTAAAATAGATCACATTTAAAAAAGATTAAATGAAGTAGTATAGGTAAAGCTCCTAGAATAGTGACTGATACAAATAATCACTAAATAAATGTTGATCTTGGGTTTTGGTCAAGATGGCAGAGTAGGAGGATGCTGTATTTTCCTCCTCTCATGATCACACCAAAATTTCAAGTAAGTGATAGGACAATCAACCTGGAGAAACATCTGAAGACTTGCTGAATAAAAACCCTATAACTAAGGATACAAAGAAGCCATGCCAAAATGGTAGGGGGAAAGGGGGGACAGAGATACAAAATATGCTGGTTCTGTACTCATGAATCCAGAGGGATATCTCAGCCATAGAGATTGTCCCTGAGGTGCAAAGAGTCTCAGCCCCATGATGGGCTCCCCAGCTCAAAACACCGGAAAGAGAAGCCCACATAACACATGGTTGTGAAAATCAACAGAGATTCCCTCCACCTGGGTGAGACAAAAGGCTGCTAGAAACCCAGGTGTCCTCTTATAGGGCCTGCACACAAGGTCTCACTTGGAGGCACTCACCCTGAGCTTCCACACTGGAAGAGTGGCTGGGGTAGGCAGGGGGGAGTTCCAGAGACATACACAGAGAAACTGAATTGTGTGGCTCCACCCTGGTGACTCCCTGAGACACTGCCTCAGCAATTTGCATACTGCTTAAGGTTCTTTCAGCAGCTGAGCTTTAGGGCAAATGGTAGGTGATAGTATATCTTAGCCTGCCTTGGCCTTCTGCTAACCTGACTTCTGACTCAGTATTGGTAGAAGCCTCAGTTCACAGCATGGCTTCTCCTACATGCATCCAGGTCCTGCACAGACAACCACCTATTTAAAGAAATAATGACTGGAAATTTTCCTAGCCTGGTGAAGGCAATAGATATACAAATTCAGGAAATGGAAAAAGTCCCAAAAAAGATGACCCCAAAGAGACCAACAACAAAATTATTATAATTAAAATGGCAAAGATTAAAGACAAAGAGAGAACCTTAAAAGTAGTAAGAGAAAAACAATTCATTACCTACAAGTAAACTTCCATAAAACTTTCAGCTGATTTCTCAACAGAAACTTTTCAGGCCAGAAGGGTTTGGCATGAAATATTCAAAGTGAAGAAAATAAGGACCTACTGCTGGAGGCTAAGACCAACAAGTACTTAACATATAAATGCAAGAAGTCCATCAGAAAATTGATGGACTTTGATATTCAGCAAGGGCTGAGAATCAGCCTTGTATTACCCTGATGCTTGCTGAATGGCTGAAGGCAATCCCCTAACCTAATAATCCTTTATTGTTTACAAAACATTACCATTGATGTCTGTCTGATTTGCTAAAGTGCAAATGTGTAGTCTAGTAAATAAAAAGCTATGAGTCCAGACATTCACGGAGCCATTCCACTAGAGAGTAGGTCTCTGCCTGGTTTTCCCATGCCTTCCAAATTTATATTTTTTGTCTAGTATATTCATTTGTGCATGGCCTTTTCTTCAGATCTTGAATCCTTGCTGCAAAAGGTTGCTGCAACCTACAACCAAGACTACTCTAACCAGCAAAGCTAGCATTTAAAATTGAAGGAGAAATAAAGAGCTTCCCAGACAAGAAAAAGCTAAAGAGTTTATTACCAACACACTAGTATTACAGGACATATTAAGAAGAACAAAGAAAAGAAATGAGACAGAAAAGGAACATAGTTATAAAACATAAAATGGCAATAAATATGCAACTATTAATAATACTTTAAATGTAAATGGATTAAATGCTCCAATAAAAAGACATAGGTAGTTAAATAGATAATAAAATGAGACCCATACATACGCTCTAATCAAAAGACCCACCTCAGAATGAAAGACACACACAGGCTAAAGGGTTGGGAAAAAAAAATTCATGCAAATAGAAAGGAAAAAAAACCTGGGGTACCAACCCTTAGATCAGATATAAAATAGGCTGAAACAAAGGCTATAATAAGAGACAAAGAAGGAGATTAAATAATGATATAGGGGGCCATCCAATAAGAAGATATAACCCTTGTTAACATTTATGCACCCAACATAGGAGCACTTCGGGAACCAGGGTGTGGGAGGAGTGAACTGGCCGGTGGCCGCAGCCGCAGGGCAGGAGGAGCAAGTAGGCCTGTGGCAGCAATCCAGGCTGCAGCACGGGGAGGGAGGAGTGAGCCGGCCCCTACCCTGAGGCTGCAATCGATGGCCGGGGCACACGTGTGTATGCCCCGGCCATCTATCCCTTTCTAGGCGGAAGCTGAAGGGTGGGACCAGCCAGCCAGTCCTGAGGCTGTGGCCTGGAAAGTGATGGATTCCAGGCTAATTCCAGGCAGAAGCCGAGGGGTAGGAGAAGCGAGCCCACACTGCTGTCCAGGGGAGACAGAAGCTATGCCATTGGTGGGTCCCCTAATGGAGGGGTGGATGGTCCAGAGATGGAGGTGCTCCTGCTTTGCAGCTGCAGTACTGGGGCTTCATGGGCAGTTGCCACCTGGCTGGGGCTGAGCCCTGAGCTGGGGGTTAATGCCCCCTCCCCATGGAAGCTTTAAGGAGGGAAGGAGGGCTGCTCCCTCTCTCACACATACCACCTCCTGGGCCCCCTTTCTCACTGGCTCCATTTTCTCTGCCACAGGGGCAGGGGTCTTCTGTAAGAGGCCCCGTCTCCCTTCAGAGTTGGGGTAAAACTTCAGGAGCCAGGAGATGGAGAGATGGGCAGGGGGCGGGTGGAGGGAGCAGCAGCCAAGGAGAGTTTGGGGGGAAGTAACCAGGTGGGGGAGGGATGGAACAGGATGGAGGGAAGAACTTTATAAAACAGTCAGTGGAAAGCAGAGTTAAAAAAAGAGGATGTATGAGTGAACCGTAGGGCCTATAATGAAAACCAAGTATAGTTGTGTACTGGGGACAGATTTTAAAAGAAATCAGAAAAGAAAAAAAGATAAATGGTAGTGGATAATTAGGCAGGTAGATAGATAGGTATTAAAACAGTGGAAGTAAGTAGAGAAGAATGTATGACAAAGGTAGGATGAGAGAAAAAGAGGGAGGGAAGAAAAGTTATAAAGGGGGAGCTGGTAGAGCTTAAAAGAATGGGAAGAAGGGAGGAAGTGAAGAAAAAAATTAAGGTGGGAAGGAAGGAAAAGGGGAGGGTGGGCAGGGGTAAAGATAAAAGAAAGAAGGAATGTGGGAAGGGAAGGAAGGTAGTAGAAAAATGGGAAGAATGATGATGGAACAGAAGTAGGAAATAAGGAGAAAAGAAAAGTTTATAAATGAGGAGTCAGTAGGAAAAGTGTTACATAAAGGAGAAAAATTGTGTGAGAGGAAGAAGCCAATAAGGAAGTCAAATACAATTGTGTGTGAAGGAGATAAGATTAAAAAAGAAAGTTAATAGGGGTTACCAGGCTGGCAGGGGAGGGTAGTTAGGGGGGTCAGGCAGGCAGGTTAGCAGTTAAGAACCAGAGATCCTAGATTGTGAGAGTCCCCAAGAACTCCATATTGGAGAGGGTGCAGGTTGGCCTGAGGGACCACCTCCCCGCCCCCCGTGCATGAATTTCGTGCACCAGCCCCTAGTTTAAACAATAAAAGAAAAAAAAAAGAAGCAATCAAAAGACACCTTGAGACAAAATGAAAATGGAAACACAACAATCCAAAATATATGGGACACAGGGAAGACAGTCCTATGAGGAAAATTTATAGCAATACAGGCCTACCTCAGGAAACAAAAAAAATCTCAAATAAACAATCTAATTTTACACATAAAGAATCTAGAAAAAGAACAACAAACAAAGCCCAAAGTGAGTAGAAAGAAGGAAATAATAAATATCAAAGTAGAAATAAATTAAAGAGTCTGAAAATAATACAAAAGATCAATGAAAAGAAAAGATAAAAAAGAATGAAAATATTAAGCAGACTCATAAAAAAGATAAACTATTCAAATAAAATAATCAAGAAAAGTAAAATGATTGATATTACAGAAATACAAAAGATTACAAGAAACACTCTGAACAATTATATGCCAACAAATTGAGTAATATAGAAGAGATGGATAAATTCCTAGAAACACACAATCTTTCAAGACTGAATAAAGAGAAAACAGGAAACCTTAATAGACCAATTACTACCAATGAAATTGATTCAGTAATCAAAAAATTCCAAAAATACAAAAGTCCTTGAATGCATTGCTTCACAGAGGAATTTTACCAACCATTCAAAGAATTAACACCCATCCTTCTCAAACTATTCTAGAAATTTTAAGAGAACAGAAGGTTCCAAACTCATTTTATAAGACCAGCATGACCCTGATTCCCAGACAAAGACATCACCAGAAAAGAAAATTATAGGCCAATATCACTGAAGAACTTAGTTGCAAAAATCTCCAACAAAATATTAGCAAACCAATTTCAGCAATACTTTGAAAAGATCATACACCATGATCAAGAGGCATTTATTCTTGGGATGCAAGGTACATTCAATATTCACAAATCAATTAACGTGAAACACCACACAAACAAAATGAAGGATAAAAATAATATGATTATTTCAATATATGCAGAAAAATCATTTGGAAAATTTTAGTATCCATTTATGATAAAACCCTC
>PVJC01014133.1:17447-36995 GCA_004026665.1 Murina feae | reverse complement strand
CTCCGTGACACGGCACTCCATGACACGGTCCACCTTGACATGGCCCTCCATGATACCGCACTCTGTGATGCCACACTCAATGACACCGCACTCCGTGACACCGCATTCTGTGACGCCACACACTCAACGAGACCGCATAAATGTCTCTCAGAGGTCACCGCTTCCTGACAGTGACTTGGAACAGATCCAGCCTCCTCCTGAGTGTCTGTACTTGTAGGCTCGGCAGGCCACACTCACGTTTGTAGCGACCGACGCACCATGCTGTCCCCTCCTCTCCTGCTTCCTGACTGTGGCGTCTGTTTCTCACTCCCTTCTCCTTCCCTAAAAAGGCCCTCTTCTCTCCCTTCCCACAGCCCCACTCACTCAGCTGGAACCGGCACCTCCATGCAGGCGACTCCCCATCTTCTCGTGTCAGGGGCTCCTCTGAGCTCCAGACCGGCATCCAATTGACCAAAGCGCAGCGCCCCCTGCCCGTCCCAGTACCTGACACTGAATTCTAGCCGTTCACACCTCGTCTCTCCCACTGTCCCGGTCTTTTCTGTAAGAAACTTACGGAACACTGAGTGCCTGAAGCCATCTTGAAATCTCTGCCTGTGGACCAGTCACCTCCCGGCCACCACACCATCCACTGCGAAGCCTCTGTGCCTCCCAGTCCAGTCCAGTCCCCAAACACAGACCCTCAGTGTCTCTCCTGCGTGACCTGTGGTTGTGGTCAAATGCACGTGGCATGACACGCACTGTCACAGGTCGGTGGTGTGAAGTGCATGCCCATGCTGTGCAGCCACCACCACCCTCCAAGTCAAACAGCCTGCGCCCTCAACAGCCACTCCCACCGCCCTCCCTCCAGCCTGGCAGGCTCCGCCTACCTCTCCTCGCCGCCTCTAGGAAGCCAGCTGACTGTCCTAGGCGCTGTGCATAGGGAGAGTCACACAGTGTTTGTCCTTGATGTGACGGCTTCCTTCAGATCGCACAAAGCCCTTAGCCGTCATCCGTGTTGTAGCAGGTGTCAGAGCTTCCTCTTTTTAAGGCAAATGATATTCCATCGTATGGGTGTCCCACGTGCTGTTCATCCACTCGCCACGATGGACAGTGGGCGCTCCCCCTCCTGTGAACGTGGGTGCACAGTGCCGCCTGGAGACCTGCTCTCCTTCCCGTGGGAGGTCCACCCAGAGCAGAGCTGCAGGGCCACACAGGCGTCCTCTTCCACTCTGAGGAATCTTCTCCACCCTCCTGTCCTCTTGCTTGGATCCTCCACTGACGTCTAGCCCTCCCGCCTGCAACCCTCCTCGCGCTGCGGAGCGTGCTGTCAGCACGGCCTGCGGAGGCCGAGAGCCCGCACAACACCGAGGGGCCGAGAGTGCGGGCGGCTGGAGGGGGGCGCTGCCTCCCTGCCTGCCCTCGTGCTCACTGCGCGGCTAGTGAAGTAACACATCCTTCAGGCGCTGGCGTCTCAGATGCCACTCATCAGACATGTACAACCCGGAGACCAGAGGTGGGAGGCCAAGCCCAGCGGCGACCGCGCGAGAGCCTGTGTCCACCCCAGCTCCCCTCCGTGTCTCCCACACGGTCCCCCAGCAACCTCAGCGCTTGCCACTCAAGTACTTCCTACCCGAAGCCACAGCCTCGGGGCCTGGGCCAGAAGCTGGCCAGAAAACTGTTTTAAAAATACTTTACTTTGCGTTTTGGAGCAACCATGTTTGGGGATATACTGTCCAATTCCGCCAGGCCCCCCCCTAGGCCCCGGGCGCACCCTCAGGCCTCCCAGCCCCAGGAAAGCAGAGAATACTGAGAACAGGACACAGCCACACCCAGCAGGGTGCACCCCTCCCCCCACCGCTCCGCCCCGCCCGGCCCTCCCACCTGCGTTCCTGCCTGCGCGCTCCCGTTCCTGCCTGCGCGCTCCCGTTCCTGCCTGCGCGCTCCCGTTCCTGCCTGCGCGCTCCCGTTCCTGCCTGCGCGCTCCGGGCCGGCAGCGCGAGCAGCTCTTACATCTGTGCTGGCCCGGCCTTGAGAGCAGGTTCGTTATCTTGCTAGTTTTGGTCTCTCACAGCATAGAGCCAAGTGAGGCATCCAAAGGAATGTCAAAGTGAAGTAAAGCTAAGAGGAAAAGGACATTTTCCTTTAGAAATAAAGGCTAGCTTAGAATGAGAGCTTTAGTTTCAGGCACACTGATCTGCAGATATTGTCCGTGAACTTCTAAAAGCCGTCGTCACGTGATAGTGCGGGGCCTGCTTCTCCAGGTGCTTCGTGGTGGGTCTGTGCAGAGCCTGAGAGGGGACAGGGCTCTGCGGTGTGGCCACGTCACTCTCTGTACGTGTGACCCACGTTGGTACTTAGGCTCCAGCCTCAGTTTCCCTGGCAGCGCTGTGCTCGCTGCAGGGTGCCCCGTGAGGAGGTCACACGAAACAGAGAGCACGGAGCACAGCGTCACACGTAGTAAATGTTAAATAATTGTACAAACTGGTATTAATGAAAGTGAATAGGGGAAGTGTCAGCTGAACGTGAAAGCATACACATACACATAAAGTAAGCTCTTTCTCACCATCCAAAGCTGTAAAGCAACTCACGGTGATAACGCACATTTAAGTTACAATTAAACCTGAAGACACGGCATCTTCTATCGTGAGCCTCACCTGAAATAAGAGCAGGACTAAGCCCACAAAAACTCCTCCCAACGCACAGTTCTAGTGGGTTCGTTGCCTGCGCTGACTCCCCACTGGCCAGACACCCGGGACGCTTCCAGGTGACAGAGGTTAAAAGATGGAGTCTCCTATTCCCAGAAATAGACCTGACACTCTGCTTCAGTTTCTACTAAAAAAACCACCATAAAATCCAGGTACTGTGGCCTTGTTGGCAGAGAACTGGGAACACCGACAGAGTCAGGTTTGTGCTTTGGTTCCAAAGTCCAGCGAGTGCATCCTGCGCCCAGCTACGACGGCTTTATCGCATTTAATTAGGACGCTTATGTTCGCCCAGCATTCTCCCGTCAACAGCGTCAGAGCAAGCAAACTCCCCCAAAGCAGTTGATGCTTTAGGACACGTTTCTCCCTGAAATAAAGCATCTGTACTGAGAATGTTCTTCCATTCCCCAAACTATGTTCAAATGCTACGTTTTGAACCAATAAAGCATTAACCTTTTACAACCAGTTCCATGTGCTGTAGAAAAACAGCCCCATACAAAACACTAAAACAAATGCAAAAGTTAAATTAAAAACATGTCTAAATCCGAGCAGCTGAAAGCTTCCAGCTAGAAAAATGTCCTTTGCATTTGCACTGAGCACAGGACGGGGCCTGCAAACCCTCTGCAGACAGCTCAGAGGCTCTTTCTCGGACCAGCTGAGCGCTGCCCCCTCTGGAAGGGGGAAGGGGGTTGGTCAGGGCTGCTTCTTCAGGTGCACACGTGGCACTGCAGGCACACGTGGCACTGCAGGCACGTGTGGCACTACAGACACGCGTGGCACTGCAGGCACACACGGCATTGCAGGCATACGTGGCACTGCAGGCACGCATGGTACTGCAGACACATATGGCACTGCAGGCACACGTGGTACTGCAGACACATATGGCACTGCAGGCACACGTGGCACTGCAGGCACGCATGGTACTACAGACACACGTGGCACTGCAGGCACACATGGTACTACAGACACATATGGCACTGCAGGCACACGTGGCACTGCAGGCACACATGGTACTACAGACACACGTGGCATTGCAGGCACACGCTGAAATCTGAACTGGTGACAAGAAAACGTCAAGTCACCAAGAACTTTCAAGCCTGCACGGTAGCCATCACTGTGCCCCAGAGAAGGGACACAGCAGTGCTGGGAAGAGGCACACACCTGCAGATTTACTCGCTCACTCATCCCACTCCCCCGGGCCACGGCCTGCCTGTGCCAGACGCCATGGCTGACCACAGAGTTAGCTGGGACAAGATTCCTGTCCCCAGGGAGATCAGACCCTATGAAGGGGGAAGACGCGGATTGAAAGCCCATGGAGTAACTGCTTGGACCAAGTTCTAGGGCCACAGGAGATTTAGTACCGGCCACCCCGATGATGTCAGAGACAGTTGTTGTGCACACCCCCCCCCCCAACGTAAGCAAAAGCCAGGTGCTCGGGAGGAAGCAGGAGTTTGCCAGGGGGAGGGGGTAGCTCTAACGGAAGGATGACTGTGTACAAAGCACAGAGCCTCAAAGGGGGGCGGATCAGCGCAGGTCGAGCTCTGTGAAGAGGACAGCGCTGGTGGCAGTCTGGGCCCAGCTGCTAGTGGTCTTATAAGGAAGCTCACATCCCTCAACTTAATGCTTCAGACTGAGGAAGTGGGGGAGCCGCATGGCCACATTCCAAGGCCGGGATCCCCAGCTGCTGCGAGGCAGGAGGGTTCTGAGGGCCGTCGCTCTCGTGGCACAACAGAGACGGGCCCACCCTGCGGCCTTTGCCTGGAAGGGAGGCATTTGGCGTGAGATGACGGAGCAGAGAAGGAGGCGGCGCTGAGGAGCACGTGGTGCCTGGAGGGACACAGCGTTAGGTGGCTGCTTTCCACGCCTGGCGCGTTTACAGCATGACCCCTGCAGTGTGTGCAGCTGTCCCCTCGTGTCCCAGCCCGGAGGCTCTCTGCGCCCATGGCACCGGCATGATTTGTCAGTTCTTCGCACGTGAAGGTCATCCACGTGGACGTGACACTGCGTGCGAGCACTGGCGTCTGGGGACACTTACTCTGCAGTAATCCAGAGTGGCCACGTACTCGTAGGACCCCAGCGACAGCTCCGGCCTCTCGCCGTGGTCCAGCCGCCGGCCGACGTGGTCCAGATGCTGGAAGTACGATGGCGGAACTAACAAAACAAAACGGGGAAGGAAGTCTTTGTTTTCATAACACAGACAATGTGGTAAGTTCTCAGAATTTATTGTGGGAGGAACGGAGTTAGTAGGAGGGGAAATGAGTATTTTGAAGCTGGAATGTAATATCTCCTAAAGCCCCATACTTAAAAGCGTGTCATGGAAAGAATGAGGGTTTTCTAAAACAAAAAACAAAAAAAAAACAAAAACCCTCCTGACCTCCTACAAGTAGCTGATGACAAGGAACAGTGGGGTGGGGACGATGCAGGCACCGGCGCTCATGGTCACGGCCGAGGCCCAGCTGGCCCTCCCTCACGGCCTTCTGAGAAACGATGCTGGCTTTTCTGACCAGTGCCGCCTTCAGTGCGGCTAACAGGAGGGCGGTGGTCACTGGGACTGGACCGTGAGCGCCAGGATCTGTTACCCTGCAACTAGGGTGCTCCTCGGGGGTGGGCACAGCCACCCTCCCGCCTGGGCTGCAGGCAGCGATGACTGTATTAGGGAAAGACTGAGCTCCATCTCAGATGGGACTCTGACTTCGGTTCGATGGCTGAGAGGCTCGGCTGGCGAGGGCCTGGAGGCCATCCAGCAGCCGAGCAGCCAGGAGTCGCCCCGAGCGCCTGCACAAATATGGCCTTGCATCTGGGAAGCGAGCCTGCCCGGAGGCGACGGGCTGGCTGTGTGAGCGCTCGCTAGAAGCGCCAGGACACCCACCGCGCCCGGCTGACCCCTCCTGTGAACCCAGAGGTGGCGATGCCTTTTGTTTTAAAACCAGCAGCTCAGTGCTGCTTCCAGGTGTCACCGCCATGTGGACTGCAATGGGATTGCACAGGTTTGACTTAAACTAAGCTCTGAGGCTGAACTCTCCTGCTTTCCTGCTGTATGATGTCATGTTTTTTTTTAGCAAGTTCACAGGTTCCTACGCGGACAGTGGGTCTTGGAAGGTGCAAAGCCAACGTCTGAAAAGAGTCGGGACGCGGTCAACCGCCTCGCTGAGCCAGGTGAGCTGGAGAGGCCCCAGCAGCTGTGTTGGGGTGTCTGGTGCAGGAATTTCTAGTTTTCAGAATTCACTCTCGCTCACACCCTGGCACTCACCTTCGTTCACGCAGCTGCAGAAGCCGCACTGGAAGCGCCGGCCGCCCTCGGTGAACTGCATGAAGGGGCACATGTAGGCTTTGCAGCGGTTGCAGCGCACGGGCCCCGCCTCTCCGTGGTTCACCAGGTAGAGGGGCGTCTACAGGGAGCAAGTCAGAGAGCACAGGTGGGTGAGGCCTGTCCACGCGCCACAGAAGAGCGGGGGGCAGTCAGGTGCCTCTCCCGATACCTCGAGAATCCAAGGCAACACCCCAGCAGAAAAGAGATTGTCTTTTATAAGCATGCATGCACATGCATGTATCTATGTGTGTGGGTGTATGATTACCTGTGTGGAGACAGAAATGAAAGGGGTTGCTATATTACTAACTATGTCATGAACATCCTCAGCCCCCTGCACCCACTCCTGCTGTTGGCACCAATACGCACACAAGAGGGACGCACACAGGAGGGACGGGTCTCCCCGCCCCACACACAGCCCAGCCCAGCAAGGGGCCGCCGCCTGCCACGCAGCCCAGGCCCGCGCCTCACCCAGCCCTCTCTCTGGCCAGGCACGCTCTGCCAGAACCGAAAAGTGAACATTCCAGCGGCTTCTTCCTCGTAAACATGTGTGAAACCGCTGCGCGTCCTGTATTTACGGCTCGAGTGGAAAGGCTCCGTGCTCGGGGTCGGCCTGCTCCTCAGCCGTCCCGGCCTCAGGCTGGAACCACAGGCTGCCCTTGCTGTTATAAATCCCCTAACGAGGCTGCGTCTGGAAAAGCTGGAGAATTGCAGGATTTGGCGCATCAACTATGTGTTTGTTTTTGTTTTTGTTTTTAAAGAAAAAGAAGTATAAGAAGCAGCTGCTTTTAGTGGAGACCCGAAGGGCAGGAGGCAGGTGGGGATGGGGGTCGGGGTCAGAAGGCCACTTCTGCTCATGGTAGAAAACCGAGAGGTGCTCTGTGCCCGCCCAGATGCTCACTGTGAAGCTAACCCACTGCTGAGCGTCCATTCAAAAATGAGTTGTGAGGTCTCAGAGCAAGAAAATAAGAAAAACAGATTTAGCAGAGAACATGAAAGAATCCGGGAAGATGTTTTTAAGCTCAGAATCCGTCCCTCCGCCTCTCCCGCCCTCCCGCACAGCCTGCCTGCGGAATCGAGAAAGGGACTGGACTCCTCCTTTATCTCTGATCCCCGTGAGGGCAGAGCCCTGGTGCCCACGGGAGGGCTGTGATGAGGACGAAAGGAAAATGCATGTTCAGCGTAGAGCTCTATGCCTGGCAGGAACTGTTACATAAGCGGTGACTGTCACCCGCCACACCATGACCTTTCCTCCCTCAGCACCACTCCGCTCAGGAGAGTGTTTAATGACTGGCGACAGGCTTGAGTTTCTAGAGGCATTTATTTATACAAATTCTGAAATTAGCTAACTTGTTACTGTAAAACGTTATTGTAAAAATGATCTAGAAGGAAGGAATCTATCATTCAGATTTTTGATGGAATCTAATGGTTAGAAGCTGAGAAGTAAGATTTTTAAAACACGCTAGGAATCTGATTTACATACACGCACACATCCAAGCAGTGACTCACACAACACTTTCCTGTGGATGCTTTCTGTGCGACAGGCATGAAGTGGTGTCTGTCCCCCGAGCGGCAGTGAGAAGTCACTGGGGGGCGGGGGAGGGGGCAGGGGCGATGGGGAGCAGACAAAGCTGTGCATACAAGAGAGCCTCAGGCAGCGCAGAGAGGGGAGCAGGTCAGGTCAGAGCAAGTCCATCGGCCGCCCTCGGCTGCTCTCTGCTCTGCACCACGGCCTCCAGGACCAGAGCCGCTTCCAGAGCTCAGTTGGGAAGAAAGTCTGCCATCTGCACGCATTCCCGTCAAGTCCACTCTTCTCATCCTTTTATTTTCAAAGCGCTCGAAGGCCACCGTCAACGCCCTGAGAGACTGCAGGGACAACGTGGATGCAATTATGTGCTAGACAAAGCAGAGGAACGCGAGCAAGATTAACCTGATTCTTGCTGCTGGGATTCACTCAAAGGCAGGCCCGACCTAAATCACTGTGCAACTGTCTGCAACTGACACGAAACACCCAGGCCTGGCAGATCCGGGCCTGCAACCTGGGAACCAGGGTGTAACGGTGACTGCTCGGGCTGTGCCGCACTCGCAGTCCGCACCTTCTCTCTGGGAAACGAGGCGGTGCAGGGGAGGGAGGTCTTCGGACAGTGAGGTGGCCGCCAGGACTGTGAAGAGCTTGTCAGGTGTTTGTTCTCGGGGCCCAGGCGGCCCGCTGTCTCCCCAGCACTGAGCATGGGCTCACACCGCCAGTCGCACCTCTCTCCTGAGCTCCCTTCAGAGTTCACCGCTTTGTGATAAATCTCACTTCCCCAAACATTCTCCCCAAAAGTTGGTCTCTTCCTACCAAGGACACTGTCATATTTGCTTCAGGAATATTCTCAGGTTTTATAATTTTTTAAATAAATGAGCTTAGAACCTTTGGCCTCTAGTGCCCTCCTGCCTGCTCCCTCTTCTCTGCGCTTTGCTCCAGTGGACAGAGCGGACCCTGGACCAAACCCCCACGGCGATCGCACTCTGTTCCTGTGGCGGGAACCCCCCCCCAAACCCCCTCTCCCCAGCGTGGCCACGTGGAGGCTGAGCAAGGGAGGGAGCACGCTGTCCGGTCCTGCGCTTGATTTAGATTACCAGGGCTGCCAGCGGTATGTCGGTACTAATTTTAATTAAGATGCTCTAATTGGGTAAAGTGTCTCTTTCTGTGCATGTATAATACAATCATGGTTTTGAGACCACAAGAGAGAATATAATTCACTGAGAAATGGGCTCAGTGTGAAGATGAAATAAGTGAGATCAAAACAGAACAGAACAGAACACTTCTGGCTAGTCCTCTGTGTGAAAGAGCAGACAACAATACGTATGGACCAGTAGCTTCCTGGAATACTAATGCAATTTTGAAAGTTTTCTTATTTTAATATTAGAGGTCCGATGCATGAAATTTGTGCAAGGGGCTTGGCCCTCGTAGCCCTGGCTGCGTCCGGAAGGCCGTGCAGCTGTCGGGTCTAATTAGCATGTTGCGCTTTTATTACTATTGGTGGCAGCAGTTTCTAGGTCTTCCTGCCATTCTCCCAGGCAACCTTACACGTGTGCAGTCGGTACTGGGCCTGCTGCCCAGGACATTAACACACCAGCAGGCAACGATGCGATCAGAAGCATAGCTCGGCGTAGAGAGGACACTGGGGAGATGGTCATGCGTAAAAGTTCTCTCCAGCTTAGAAGGCAATGCTCACCGAGGGATTTCCGAGCAAGCTCCGTGCGCAGAGCATCCGCTGCCGGGATCCCGCAGGGAGGTGTTAACCTCCGTGTTTTTGTCTGGGCAGCTATGTAACTAAGGAAAGTCTTGCCACAGAAATCCTGCACAGAGTCTGTGTTTTACAGAAATGATGAGCAGCAAAGGCAGCTAAATACTGAAAGCTGATGCCAGATCGGGACAGCTGATGAACACAGATCCACTAGGTGGCGCTGTACAACTAAAAATTAAAACCGTACAATTTCCTCGGTTACAATACGCAAGGTAACGACGCTATAATTCACTTCATGTAGGTCTGACAGCATGGTACTGAACTATGTCAGCTATTACCATCACAAAGTTAAGGAGCTGGACTCGTCTTTAAAAAGGTTAACAGTTTATGTAGGGAAACCAAATCACAGCAGGTGACCTCACCCTCGTTCATTGATTTCGAAAAAATCCATGTTCTGCATTTTTAACGGACACTTCTCTTCCCTTCCCTCTTCTCTCCCCTCCTCCCCTGCCATCGCCAGGGGAGCCACCGCCCCAGATGCCCCAGACAAGATGTCCCCACATCAAGAATCCACACTAGCTGAGGGGAGGCCAGCAGAGCAGCTCAGCCAGATCCCGCAGGTGACAGGGGGGCTTCTGGCCACTGTGGCTCCCAAATCCGCTCAGACTTGCAGCAAGAAGACCTGTCAGCGTGACAAGTCCCCAGCGTGACAGGTCCCCAGCGGGACGCCAGCGTCAGCTGTGGCTCTGCATGCAGTGCTCTGCGCTGGAGGGCCGGATCCCTTGCGGCTGGAGGCGAGTGGAGGCAGGGTGTGGAGGGGGAACAGCCCAAGCCTGTGAGGAGCTACCACCCAAGACGCTCAGAGGCTCAGACACTCAGGCCTGAGGCAGAGGAGCAGAGGGGCGCCCACGGGTTATGCCCAAAGCGGGAGGGAGAGTCGGCTTGGACCTCATGGCCGCACTGACTGCGCCAGCGTCCACGTCAGCTTCACCACGTGGGACCCCCGCACGCCCACGAGGACAGCCATGGGAGGCCCTGCACAGTGAGCGGCCACAGGCCTTCGGTTTTGTTGGACTTTGCAATGACAAGCCCGGCATGAAAGGACAGTTTCCAAATGCTGTTTACAACCCTGTTTCCCGCCTTCTAAAAAGAAGCAGGGCCCGACGATGGAACACTCGCTGCTGTTCGTTCTAGGCTGCAGTTCTCTTTTCCCGGATGTTGTCAGCTGGCCCTTGCAACTCTAAAGCTGTGCCTTTTCTTACGTCCAGGAAATTACCCTCTTGCACTCTGAGTGGCCGCAGCACTTGAGAGAATGGTTTCCATCCTTTTCTGTCAACATGGCTCCTTGCTGGAGCCAGCCTCGCCGACAGAGGCTTCTGCTAAGGAAGAGACGGCGTTTCTCGAAGTCGTAGTTCCAAGGGCAGAGCAGGCGTTCCAGTCAATGCGAACAGGTGAGGCAGGAAGGAGCGGGGCAGGGAGGAGGCGGGGAGAGGGCGGGAGGCCAGCTCACGGAGCCTAGCCAGGCAGGGCAGCGGGCGGTGGCCGGTGGCCGGTGGCCCCGACCCGCCCGGTCTCTGTCTGTCGCTCTCTCCTCGAGTGAGTGTTTACTGCATGGTAACAATTCTGACACAAGATAAACATCTCACATTCCCTGAACTTCAGGAATGGCTTTGGGGAAAATGGCACAATTACAGGTGACTTACGGATGTTCTGAAACCTGCTGACAAATCAGTAAATTCTACCATATAGTTCACAGTCACCGCGAGGGGTTTTAGTATGTGTTTGCTGCACCATCTCCCATGTTTCATTCAATTCATAAAACTCTTTAAAAACAAACTGAAACCCTGGCTGGTGTTGCTCAGTGGATAGAGCATCACCCTGTGGACTGAAGGGTCCCGGGTTCGATTCCGGTCAAGGATACATGCCTTGGTTGTGGGCTCGATCCCCAGTTGGGAGTCTGCAGGAGGCAGCTGATGATTCTCATCACTGATGTTTCTATCTCTCCCTCCCTCTCCCTTCCTCTCTGAAAAACAAAAACACCTCAAAAGATGTTTAAATATTAGTTATAATTTTTAAATGAAGCACAGTAAGCTTCAGGCTCACCACTGAGCCCAGAGTAAAGTCTGAATAAGTACTTGTTGAATGCAGGGAGAGAGGAGGAGGGAGGGAGGAAGGGAGGGAAGATGGGAGAAGGGAGGCACGAACATCCTAACAGAGGAGGCTCCCGGGGGACGGTGCCTGGGTAAAGGGTGGCAGCCACGGACATGAAATCGATGAGGAAGAAAGGAAATGCAGAAGTCACGCTGGGTAGAGGGTCCCTGCCAGTTCCTTCATCACAGCAGATGAGGTCTGGGCAGATGACCCCAACACGCTGAGTTCACCCCAAACGCGGACCAAGGGCGAGGCGGCGCCTCCTCTGGTGAAGGAAGGGAAGTGTGCGGAGGGAGACAGGCCGGGGCTCCTCCTCCGTGGGAGCTGAGCCTGAGAAAGGGGTGTCCTGAGGGTCCCCGCCCCCCTGCTCCTGAGTGACACCCCCGCTCACGCCCACAGGGACCAGCCAGCGCACTGAGTCCACACGCTGCTCCGGGTGCCCCAGGGGCGCTGTGAGGAGACCCTGCCCCACATTTCTGCCAGCCTTGACCGAGGTTCACCTCCCTCCCTGAGAGACGTCTCTTCTGCTGCGTAGTCCAGGCCACGTGCGGAGACACGCTAACTGCTGGAAGAGTGCCAGGATGAGGAAGAAGCTGAAAGGACACTTTACACCGAAACACCCTGTGAGGCAAGCCTGCTTCACTCGTAACAAGGTCACAGGTGTTTCTGTTTATCGGGGAAAGCTGGAGGTGAAAGGGTTAAAAGGAACACGCTGGAGGCGAATCCCTTTCCCTCCAGGATCTCCCTCTGCAAGTGGCTATGAAACACCTGCGAGACCCTGTCCCCGTCCTCGGGCCCCGTCTCGGCTGTAAGTGGCGAGGCTGTGACCACGGGGGTTTTGTCCTGTCTGGTTGGTGTTTCAGTTTTCTTGGGATATATTCCCAGGACTGGGATCATGGGTGAAATGGCAGCTCCATATGTAATTGTTTGAGGAAACTCCATCCTGTTCTCCACGGTGGCTGCGCCATCTGCCTTCCCACCAGCAGTGCCCGAGGGCTCCTTTCTCTCCGCATCCTCGCCAGCACTGTCGTTTGTTGATCTGTTGATGGATGGTAGCCGTTCTGACAGGGTGAGGTGGTGCCTCATTGTTGTTTTGATTTGCATCTCTCAGATGATCAGTGACTTTGAGCATGATCTCATGTGTCTCTTGGCCTTCTGTATGTCCACTCTGGAGAAGTGTCTGTTTAGGTCCTTTGCCCATTTAATTGGTTTGTCTTCCTTTTGTTAAGTTGTATGAGTTCCTTATATATTGAGAAATTACCCCTTTGTCAGATGTGTCATTGTCAAATATGTCCTCCCCTCCAGTGGGCTCCCTTTTATTTTTATGTAAACATCCCCATTTGTTTATTTTCTCTTTTGTTTCCCTTGCCCTAAGAAATGGATCTGTAAACGTATTGCTATGAGAGATGTCTGAGATTTTGCTGCCTATGATTTCTTCTAAGATTTTAACGAGTGGATAAAAGGCTGTGGTACATCTACACCATGGAGTACTATGCAGCTGTAAAAAAGCAGGATCTCTCACCCTCTGAGGCAGCAGGGAGGGGCCTGGAGAGCATGATGCTGAGTGAAATAAGCCAGTGAGAGAAAGACAAGTATCACATGACCTCACTCACATGCGTAATCTAATGAACAAAGTAAACTGATGAGTAAAATAGATCAGAGACATAGAAGCATGTATATGTCTATGTGGAATCTCAGAGGGAAGGCGGGGTAGGGTGGGTGAGTGGGAAGAAATTCACCAAAGACCTTGTATGTGTATATGCATCACCCACGGCCACAGATGATAGGGGGGTGAGGACCTGGGGCGGGTAGAATGGAGGCGGGGAGAGGACAGATGTAATACTTTCAACAATAAAGATTAAAAAGATACATTTTGAAAAAGGGAAACAATGAAATGGTTACCTTGTTAAATAAATAATAAATCAGGACACCTCTCAGTCAGGCTGCCCCACCCTGTTGACTCGGGACCTGCGCCCCCTCCTCGCAGCTCACAGCCCATGACCCGCTCTGTCCTGCCTCCTCACATCCGATCGTCCTGGCTGCAGGCTCAGTCTTGCCTCTTCCTGTTCGAATGTGAGCTCCGGAGGAAGGAGGGAAGAAGGAAGCAGGGGACTCATCTGCTCACTGACACAGCTCAGTACTCAGAACAGCCTTGGGCTGAGCGAGAGCCATAAATACGTGAAGTAAATCCTTGTTGGGTACAACAGGGCACGTAACTGGCAGTCCCTTGTAAGAGTGGACACTGTTTAGAAAGGAACTCTCACACCAAGTAACGTTGGGTATTGCCCAGGTTATGGTGTGTAAAAGGGTTTCAAACATTCCTAAACCCAGGTGTGAGTATACAGTTACAAAACTGATTCTAAAACAGTCTCACAGGAAAATCCCACTACCATTTCCTTTCAGAGCCGACAGCTAGGGAAGCTCCACGTTTATGCAAAACATCTGCAGCTTTCTTGAGCTGGTCTGGGGTGGGGAGCTGCCGCTGAGCCTGCAGGCCCCTGCTGTCCCCAGCCACTGGCTGGTCACTGTCCCTGGGGCGGCCTCTCCAAGTGACAGCAAATCACCTTCTGTGACTGAATTTGCTTAGAGCAAATAGCCAAAAGCCATTTGGAGGAAAGACTCAAACCCAGCGTCAAAAAAGGTTGAAGAAAAAAATTGAACTAAAAAAAAGAAGAAGCAGTGTGCCCAGTGCAACAGCATCTGGAGAAATGACTGCATTTATATGGTACTATATGTCAGTAGTGAGCTAGACGGGAAGATGACTTCTTAATCTACCAAAAAATAATAAAAGTTGATATGTATGAGCTAATACACATTTTCCATCCTTTGGCCTTAAGAAAGGAGAAATGTTGACAAGATCATATATTTGAAGTAAATAGAGTTTTTCAAAACTTTTTAAAGCACACAAGACAACGGAGGGTGGAGACTTGAATCTCATTCCCATGTTTCAGCCTATGATATACGCCAACCCGCAGCGACACGGCTCCACTCGGACGAGTCCCATGACTGCACACACCAGATTTCTAACGACGGCTCCTGTTTTACCTGCATTTTGCAGAAATACTGTTCAAGAAAGCCAGTGATGACCTGATTTTTCAAAATAGTGGATAACATTTCAAAGATTTTAATCTTGTTTTATAAGTATGTTTACACATCCTCTCCCCCTTTCTCTCCTATAACATGTATGTATCTCCACATTTATAGTGTGATGATATTGAAAGAAACAAACATATGCAGAATCTTACTGTCCAGGAAATTCTTTAAGCAACTGTTGCCCTAGTCACAGCTGTCTGTCTGGCAACGAGGCCCCCAGAGGCTAAGAGCATGTGTGTAGGAAGTAAAATATTTTCTTTGATCTACAACCTGGAAATTGAACTAAATGACAGATGCCTGGATGGAGATGAGTCAGAAACGCAGGTCCTGCTCAGCCTGGCTCGGGAGGCCAGGCCCCTTGCTGACTGTGTAACTCACTGAGATGCTCAATACATGTTGGCGCTTAGATCCCTACGGTGAGAATCTCATCACATTACTTGTCCTCGAAATCCTCGTTTACTCCACACCTAAGTGATAATGCGCCATGGAAAGATCTAATGTTTATCTAGCGCAGAAATGGCCCAGGGGCTGCTGAAGGTCTGGGGAAGCAAGAGATGTCTTATTCTCATAGGATGCCGTGGGAGAAAGACACAACCAAATGCACAAACACAAAACTGCCAACTGTGCTGGGGTGTCCGGGAGGTGCGTGGCAAAGCTCTCCTAGGACAGGACCTTGGACTAAAATCTAGGGGCTGAATGGGAGCCAACGAGGCTAAAAGGGCAGGACAGTGTGTGGGTGATCCTTCCACCAATGCCCGTGAAGACCAAATGAAACCACCAAAGCTGTACCATCTATATATATAAAAGGCTAACTGACCGTCCGCCCGTCTGACTGACCAACTAGTACATAGGATGCACACTGGCAATTTAAAGATAAATATTGACTCGTGATACACGATACATGTAAAGCTTTCACTGGTGCCAACCACACGTATGTTTCAATCTGTCATTGTCAATCGTGAATTTGGTTGCTTTTGTTGACAGTCAACATGAACCATATCCCAATTTATTCACTGACCGTCCGACCAACCAGGCAGTAGATACAGTGCACACTGGCAATCTATAATAATAAAAGCATAATATGCTAATTAGACCAGACCGCCAAACGACCTTTTGGACATCCTTCCGGACAAAGCTGTGCTGGCGGGGCCGAGGCAGAAGCGGTTAGGGGCAACAGGCAGGCAGGTGAGCAGTTAGGGGTGATCAGGCAGGCAAGTGGTTAGGGGCAATCAGGAAGGCAGGCAGGTGAGCAGTTAAAAGCCAGCAGTCCCGAGGGATATTCCATGGGATCGGGCCTAAATCGGCAGTTGGACATACCCCCGAGGGGTCCCGGATTACAAGAGGGTGCAGGTTGGGCTGAGAGACCCCCCCCCTCCTCCATGCACGAATTTCATGCACCAGGCCTCTAGTTTAAAAATAAACATTGACTCATGATGCATGATACATATAAAGCGCTCGTGGCACCCACTGCACATGTTTTAATTTTATGCTACTAGAGGCCCGATGCACAAAACTCATGCAAGGGGCTTGGCCCCTGCAGCTGCGGCTTCGTCCAGAAGGTCATTTGGCTGTCCCATCTAATTAGCATATTATGCTTTTATTATTATAGGTATTACATATGATATTTTGACATGTAATTTTTTGCAGTAATGTAATTATTGCATGAATCTTTCTTCTAAATAATTTCCTTTAAATGTACACGAATCCGTGCACCAGGCCACTAGTGTATATATAGAGGTGAGTGCTTATCAGATGAATAACAAAAACAGAAACTAGTGATACAATATGGAAACACAGATACCATGCCCATTTTTTAAAAATGTGAATGAGTGCCGAATTCCTTCCGCTAACGTAGGATGTAAGCTGTGGCATGTGCACCAGTTTTCACCGCCTCCTTACGTCAGATAGGCAGCTGCTGGCATCACCGAGAGCGGGTTAGCGTCCCGTTAGACGTCCACACTGCAGGTAAACGCGACTGGTTTCCATACTTCCCCTTCTGTACATAGTAGACACCCAAAAGCGGGCTTGCGGTTAAGTGCAATTTTATGGAGGAAGTTAATACTGTATGGCTAATACACGTAATAATGATTAAGGTGATGGCAAAGGTATCATTTCTCTACAAGCTTATTTTATATTTAAAATCAGTAGGGCTGACGAACCTCTTTAGCTTTTACTGAGAACCTGATACCTGGGAAACCTTTAATGCCTACAGCATTTGACTACCTCGGACTTGATCTCTAAGGGGACACATCTGCTACATGCACTGGAAGCCCCTGTGCTACAAAACATCCACCAAATGTGACTAAGTCGGCGATCATGAAGCAGGTACAAAAAGTGTATTTCCCAGGCTCCAGATTTCCGTTAATTATAAGAACCACCACCCTGTCTTCCGGCGGAACATGACAGAATGCTAAGACATTGCTGCCAGTGAGACACATTCCTGTCCAGAACGTGGACGCATGAGAAGACGCGGCCGTTCAGCTGATGGCACGACACCCAGAGGCTGTGACGGGTCGCCTCCCCGCCCCCTCGCTGCTGCGGCATCTGCCAGGGAGACTGGTCCGCACTGGTCAGGGAGGCACACACCCGCCAGGCCCTGCAGCGGCACACACCCACTGCAGTCGCTAAAGTTAAGTCGAGGCAGAGGGCTTCCTTTTTTATTCTTATTTCTCCTGACGTTATTCTCCATTTAACACAAAGTAAAGATTTACAGGAATGACTGCGTAAGCTTGGTGCATTTAGCTTCTAAGGTGTAATTTAAGCCCTGGCAGGTTTGGCTCAGTGGATAGAGCGTCAGCCTGTGGACTGAAGGGTCCCAGGTTCGATTCCCGGTCAGGGCACATGCCGGGATTGCAGGTTCGATCCCCAGTAGGAGGCGTGCAAGAGGCAGCCAATCCATGATTCTCTCTCATCATTGATATTTCTCTCTCCCTCCTCTCCAGCCTCCTTCCTCTCTAAAATCAATTTAAAAAATAAATAAATAAACTCACTTAAAATCAGGTTCTAATGACCTTTGTCCTGACTGGACACCTGCAGTTAACCCCGTTGGAAAAGGGACGCCATTCTACTCTGGCGCCAGCTTTCCCTGGGATTTTCAGAGCTGCACACTCGGGGACGGGGCCCTGAAGGGGCACCGCTATCTCTAAAGGAACTGCACGCATTGCTGTCTGTTAAGTGCGACATTCAAGCCCTACTTCTACGCGAGCGGCAGCATTCTCTCTCCCTCCCAGCGTATGGTGGTTATGGTGATGCCTTCACAGCCGTGCCACCCTCACAGCCGTGCCACCCTCACAGCCGTGCCACCCTCACAGCCACGCCACCCTCACAGCCACGCCACCCTCACAGCCGTGCCACCCTCACAGCCGCGCCACCCTCACAGCCGCGCCACCCTCACAGCCGTGCCACCCTCACAGCCGTGCGGAAGCAGACACTGCGTACTGGAAGCAGCCTCGGGCTCCTGAGGCTTTACCTTGACAACACTGTGAGTCACAGCTCCTTTACGTTCTTTACAGGACAGAGCATCCAGAGCCCATGTGTCACGACAGCGAAACATGAGCTGCCTGTACACATGCACAGTCTCACCACCTGCCAGTGCTCTTCGCATGCATAATACACTTGGAGGTTCTTGTTTTAAAAATATTTTTATTAACTTCGGAGAGAGAGGGCGAGGGAGAGGGAGAGAAACATCAATGACGACAGAGAATCATGGATGGGCTGCCTCCAGCACTCCCCACACTGGGGATCGAGCCCACAACCTGGGCCTGTGCCCTGACCGGGAATCAGACTGTGACCTCCTGGTGCCTAGGTTAACACTCAACCACTGAGCCACACCAGCCGGGCCACTCAGGATTTCTTATCCTAAAAGTGGAGCATAGATGGGACGACTTTGACAGGGCTGCGCAATAATAATGTAGAGGATGTGTGATGAGTGCGTGGTCCTCCATGCTGTTTGCCCAATAGAGTGAAAACGGAGGGTAGGCAGCAGGCCGGATGGCTCCTAGGCTATCGGACATCAGAGCCAGAATGCTCCCTGGCAATGGCGGCCCGAGGCCATGGCGCAGGCACAGTGAGGACCTCACTGGAGTCGCCTCCTGGCTCCAATCCCCTGGCAGTTTTCACGTGTTTCTGAAATATCTTTAGATGCTCAAAACCTCTTCCTTCTTGCTGTGCTGTTCTGCTCTTCAGGATGCATGTTCTGCTCTCACTCCTGTGTGGTAGAATACACCTGTGACCTCCCAGGTGCTTTCTTCTTTGCCCACAGAGAGGTGAACAGTTATGCGTGAGGTCATGTAAAGTATGAAACAAGACAGCCAAATGGCAAAGACGGTTACTTCATCAGCGCCACGCCCGCCAACAGACCACTGTGCTGAGGAGTCCTGTGCTGGGAGTACTCGCTGAGAGGCCTGACCCGTGGCATCAGCCAGCCCTGCACTTTGGCTCATCTTTGCCACTTAAATGTGTATCTGGCCCTGATGAGTGCATTCACTCCACCTGGACCTCTACGCCCTACGTGCCCAGCCCCCTGTGTGCCCAGCCCGCTGAATGCCCAGCCCCCACCAGGTTCTAATGCTCTTTGCCCTCCAGGACTGCACAGTGGCCTGCAGTCCAGGACTTACAGGAGGTCTAGGAGGGACACTGGAGACAGTTCGCAAGCCAGCGGGACCACGAGGCCCAATGCTGGAACCACACCAGCAGAAGGCCCACCAACCCACATGTTTATCCAGATAAAAGCCCAACCAGCTCATTCAGGCCCACGTGCCAGGGGCTTGGGCTGGACTTTGAGTGCCAGCAGCACCGCGTACTCGCCATAAAACCGTTAATGCGACGTCACCAGCTGCATCTCCCTAAGAGGTGGGTGAAGGATAGAGACAAACCCAACAGGGCGGCAGCATTCCGTTCCTGCGGCGCGTTACCCACGCGTGAGCCCTGCAGAGCCTGCTGCCCGGCCAGGCCTGGCCAGGAGGGAGGCGTGAGCGAGCCCCACGCCAGGTGACAGGGCAGGGAGTCCCACGCCAGGTGACAGGGCAGGGAGCCCCACGCCAGGTGACAGGGCAGGGAGCCCCACGCCAGGTGACAGGGCAGG
>PVJC01014133.1:0-17347 GCA_004026665.1 Murina feae | reverse complement strand
GGCGTGACGAGCAGGGCTGGCTTCTTCTCGGACAGCCTTTGCTTTTTTGTCAACCCCGTCGCCAGTTCTCTGACACGTTCCTTTCTTCCCAATGGCCTTGTCCTCATAGCTACTGATTCTGTCAGAACAGGAGCAATCACTGAGGAAGCCTTTAAACACACTTCCTCACAGGACACTGTCTGTTCGTTAAGTTGTGATGAGGGGCTTGCCTGCGCCTGAACCCCAGCCGCGGGCCCCCTCAGCTTAGCTTCCTCACACTGGGACGTGCCTGCACCTGTCCACTTCCCAGGTCTCGTGCAAGAGGCTTTCCGACACCCAGGCTGGGGCCTTGCAGAGAGCGAGGGAGGGACATAACCCAAGGGAACTGACGGCCTCGGGGAAGGGAAATGGCTGTGACTGTGTGGTCCATTTGTCATCTAAAGTGCACACAGACACGCCCAAACCCAGTCGCAGGTGGAGTGCAGCGCTGCCGTCCAGTTACAGGTGACATTCCTCAATTCCATGTGCGGTTAAATGTATGCAACTGTCCAAAACGCGACGATTTCCCATCTTACAGAAAATGCAAAACTAAACGACGTCTAATCTTCACTCCTCTGCACTGGCAGTCTATACTATTTCTACCTCCGTTCTTAAAATACAGCATCAGAAATACAATCACGGTTACGAAACAAAGGCGCTTACTCGTTAGCCAGGGAGTTACGCGGAGTATTTCATAGTTAATTATATTGAACGTGGGCATGGGCTTCACTTAAAACACAGACCAACAAATTACCATTTCAGGAAAATGAAGCACTAACCACGGAGACACAGGGATGCGCTCCGCACAGCACACGTCTCCCCGCGGAGGCCCGTAGCCGCCGGGCGAGGTGCATGTTTATAGGCCGTGGCTAACACAATGACATGCTTTAAAAGGTTCCATTGAACAAGAACCAAAACTTTAAAGAGAAAAGTGTGGTGTACTAAGTGAATCCTTTTGATCGATGCCAAATCAGGAAATCTTAAAGGGTATCCTTTTCTAAACTGCAGTAATGATGGCAATATTACTCAGGTAAGGGATGAAGTCCTAACATTTCTCTAGACATAAAAATAAGCAAGTCGTTGACTGCAGAGAAAGACAAATTTAAATGCCACTTGGACTGTACAGGGAGCAGCCACTTTGGAAAATGCTAGAAGTGAATAATCATGTACCTGAGCCAGCAATCTACTCGCAGGCGCCAACCAGAGAGAAGGGTGTGTCCACAGGATGACTTGCGGGAGAGCAGGCCACCGTGAGAGCGGGTCAGCCGGGCAGCCACAGTGAGGAAGGGACGGCCAGCCCTGCCCGCCACCGTGCCTGCCCTCAGCTGCTGAGTGAGGCGACAGGCGCCTGCATACTCTGGGTGGGGCCTAAACTAGGAAAACCAACCTGGGGGACAAATCAGAACAATGGCTGGGGGTGGGGGGGCTGTGAGAGGGGGAGGCTGCTGGGAGAGCACATGGTAACAGGGGTGTGGCTTCCACAGAGCATACGTCTGCCAGGGTTCAGGGAAACGTTTACTTGAGGTGCGTGCCTTCGCGGTGAATGAACTGTGCCTCAGGAGGAAAAGTGATCTGTAAGCAAATATCAGCCTCAGCTGTGGTGGGCCTGCTGGGGTGGTAGAGGGAAGTGCGCTGGTATCTGCCGGCTACTTTGGAATACATCACAGCAGATGGACTGTGGACCGAGGATCAGTTTGTGGTCAAACCAGTCCAGCTGCGTGTGCGACAGGAACCTCGGAGCAACTCTCCGCCTGTGGTCACAGCTCGGCCACTGTCCCCGCCCAGCGCAGTGATTTTAAAGAGTTGAGGAGCGTTGCGTTATGGTTTTAGGGCCATCGGTCCTGAGTGTCCTTCTGCACGGAAGACCGGCTTCTAGGAACAGCCCGATGCCTCTCCTCTGACCTATGCACGCCCGTTCCCCTCGATTCCCCAAAGGAGAGGGGGCAGCGCTCCCACCCACCCAAAAGGAGATGAAAGCCATGTCCACACGGCCTGTCCCGCTTCTCTTTCTTCTCTGAAGTGGCATGAGCAGACCCCTCCTCCTCTCCCCACGCCACACGCCCCCACCAGCTGGCCTGGCCCCCAAGACGGTACGAATCTTCTCTCACGGATGCCCTGCCCCTTGCTCAGGTGCTGCTGTGTACACAGTAGCCCAGCCAGCCTCCAAGGACCATTACGCCAAGCAGAGGTCGGAACTGGGAAGAGAATGAGGCTCCTGCCTTTAGTGTAGCAAAAGGAACCTGGGTTCAGCCTGGCTTAGGGGATCACTGCTCCAGCCGGAAGTACGGCTGTTCTCCCCCCGCCCTCCCCCACCAGCTCTGCTCCAGGGCCCGTGCCTCTGTGTGCAAGTGCGTGCCCACCGGGGGCACAGCAGGAGGGATGGCGGCCGTGGAGGGTCATGTGCGGACCACAGGGCCACTAACAGCGCCCCGGAATAGGAACTTGAAGTAGCCCCGTCTGTCCTTCCCCACTCGCCCGTGCACTGAGGACACCCCTCCGAGGGGCACTTCCCAACCACACGGCCCAGGGACAGGGACTGGAAAGCAGGTGCAGGAAGACAGGGCCTTGGGCTCTGCTATCTCCTCCCCAGAACCCCAGAGAGTGGCCTGAACGGGGCCTCGGGGCCTCAGGGGCGGGTGTGGGGCCGCGTCCACTGTTCCAAGAAGGCGACCCGGCCACCAGTGCTTGGCGCACAGGACGCCCCACGCAGCTTGTCAGGCCTGTGTCTTCCCAACCAACAGCGGGTTGAATGGCGCCGTGTCTCTGCACTATACATGCTCGTTTCTGTTTCCAACACAAGCACCGTCTCTGAAAACAGTGCGACAGGCAGACGGCCGCTTCATCTTACCTCGCCGGACGGCACCGTGGCGAAGGGCGTGATGACGGCGGCCAGGGGGATCTGGGCCTGCTTGGCCATGTCTGCCGTGCACGGGAAGCAGTAGGTCGTGCAGCGGATGTAGCGAGGGCTGGCGTTGCCTGCAAGGGTGAGAGTCACGGAGGTCAGCCCTGGAACCGGGGCCGTCAGCACTCGGCGGCGCCTCTGGGGAAGGCATGGCCTCCTCACGGTTTCTAAGAGGAGGACCGTGCGATTCCACCACCCAGCCTAGGGGCACCGCGGCTGCTCGCACACCACCCTCGGCAGACAGGGTTCTCCTGCTGTTCCCACAGCAGGTGTTCATACACCGACGCAGACCAGGGCGCTTAGGGCCAGCGGGGGACCGAGCAAAGGCCGCAGCAAAGGCACAGAGCACAGAGCAGCACCCTCCCGCTGCGGAGAGCTGAGCATGTGGGCCGCGTCGTGTCAGCAGGTGACACTTCCTCACTACGACTCCATTTGATTACGTTAGTTTCCACTGAAAATCAAATCTAGAAATGGAAAGTCCGCTGGTCATAGAAACGTGCTTTACGGCACTTGAGCCTATTTTTCATACACATTATGTTTCCTGACCAATTATATGTATTTCCTGGCATGACACATACTTGGAGGGTCTAGATAACTTTCCTAAAATAAAATCTGAAATTAAGTTATAATTAAAACCCATAATATACCGTGGTGAAGAGAACGCAACCCTCAAACATTTGCTGTGGTGACCAAGGGTTAGATGCTGTCCCCGAGGACACAGACGACATTAACCCGCAGAGGAGTCATGTGGCCTCGGAAGACGGGAAGTGCTATGGGAGTGCACACCTGGCGAGGCAGGCGCCTGCAGTTGTAAGCAGTCGCCAAGGGGCCTTAGTGAAAAGTACCAGCGAGCAAACCTCCGAGGAGGCGAGGGGTTTCCCAGGCAGGAACCTGGGGCAGCTGTCAGTTCTCACTTGTTACCGAGGGTGGGTGATGCGGAGGTGGAGAGGCCAGAGGAGCAAAGCTCAGCGGGCAGTAGGAGGAGCCTGGATTCATGTGCAGGTGTGCAAGGAGTGCAAGGCTGCAGGTGTGCAAGGAGTGCAGGTGTGCAAGGACTGCAAGCGTGCAGGTGTGCGAGGTATACAGGGGTGTGAGGTGTGGGAGGCTCCCCACGAAGGCCCTTGGTCTCAGCTGCTGCCTGGGCAGCGCTGAGTGCAGCTCGGAGGACAGACTTGGGAGGAGGGGAGACCCGCTGGAACCTGCTGGCTCCATGACTCTGAGCAACACAAAATGCTCGCTCACACACGGACATTACACTTCCAGGGCCGAGTACAGGACCCCTTCACACAGCACACCGTCATCGGAGGTGTTCTCTCACTGGCCATAAACAACAGGACACCTGCTCCTGGGAAGGGCAACCCCGCTGGCGGCTGCCGGGTGGACTACGTGGCGGCAGACACGGGCAGTCAGTGACGGAGCTCGGCGCTCCTCGTCCCAGCTGAGCAGAGGGAGCACGGGCCCAGAATCGTAAAGGGGCTGCTGGACAGGTGCGGCTGGCGGGACGCGGCCGGGCAACATCTCCGGCATCGATGCCCTACGCTCTGCCCGTGCCGCCTGCAGGCCCCGTGCAGTAAGGCGCCAAAGGAGGCCCGAGCGAACACGCCCGTCGGGGAGTGTACAGAGCCCTCCGAGCTGGATGGTGCACTGCCCTCACCCAAACGAGACCTTGCTCAGCCCACCTCTGAACTTGGGTGACTGACGCTGTGCTGCGTGACCTCCTCCTCACGGGCACCCTGCGGCGAGCACAGCGCTGCAGGGGAAACTGAGGCTGGAGTTAAGTACCAACGTGGGTCACACGTACAGAGCGACATGGCCACACCACAGAGCCCTGTCCCCTCTCAGGACGGGTCTTCACAGACCCACCTGTATAAACGCTCCCATCGGTGAAGGCATGAGCTTAAAAACAATGCTGCGAGCCGGCCAACGGGGCTTAGGGGCTGAGCGTCAACCTATGAGCCAGGAGGTCACGGTTCAATTCCCAATCAGGGCAGGTGTCTGGGTTGCGGGATCAATCCCCAGTGTGGGGCATGCCGATCCATGATTCTCTCTCATCAATGATGTTTCTCTCTCTCTCTCTCTCTCTCTCTCTCTCTCTCTCTCTCTCTCCCTCTCCCTCTCCCTCTCCCTCTCCCTCTCCCTCCCTTTCTGAAATAAATCTATATATATAAAATCCTAATATGCAAATAGATCAAATGGTGGAACCAAACAACCAGTCGCTATGACATATGCTGATGACCAGGGGGCGCGTGTGGGACATGGCTGTGGTGTTGGCTGTGGCAGGATGGTGAAGCAGGTGAGCCGGGGTACCAGACCAAGGCAGGGCACTGTCGCTGTCATGGGGGTGAGCCTCTTGTGGTTACTGAAAATTCTTTGCTCCTGCGCACCATGGTCCTGCTGTTGCTCGCACCTGCTGCCTGTGCCGGCCCCACTTGCACCTGCTGCTGGTGCTGGAGCCACTGCTAGCACCCGCTGTCAGCACTCTGCACTGGCCCCAATTGCTTGGTGCCGTCAGCAGGTGGGAGTGGCAACTGCCAACCCTGACTGCTCCCGAGGGCTTCTCCACCTCTCCCTGCTCCTGAGGGGCAACTGGGGCAGCAACTGCCACTTGCATCCACTGACAATGCTGGCCCCACTCGCACCCACTGCTGGTGCCAGCTGTTCCGTGCTGTCAACGGCTGCAAGCGGGACCAATGTCATCAGTGTGCGGGAGCGGCGATAGCGCGAGTGGGGCTGCTGGAAGACAGGGGACCCAGGGACGCTGCAGGAGGAGCTGGGCATGGGTGCAGAGGATGGCCCAAGACCTGTCCCTGTGCCCACTGTAGCCTCACGGCCCACAGTTCCTTTCAAGGTACATGAATTCATGCACTGGGCCCCTAGTAAAAATATATTAAAAAATAACACTGCTGCGAAAATTGTAAAACCTTAATCAAAACTATTGTAGCGAGTAAATACCTTGATCTTGCACCACGCAGTCTGTGGTGACCAGGGGCGGCACCTGGCCCCTGGTGCTGGTGGCATACACCTGTCCCCCTCGGGTGGCTCGGTCATTCTCAATCACCTGGATCTGATCAAGGAGACAGCAAGAGTGAGTCAGTCACGTCATCTCCACGTGCTCGCCCCTCACTGCTCACACAAACACGGGCTCACCGCAGAGCGAACTCTCCTTAGAAACTGCCACGGCGCATGTCCCGCCAATGCCGACATCACAGTGTCAGACCAGTGGCTTCCAAATTCTATTCTTAATACTCCGAGCTCTGACCCAACCTTCAGAGAACTTTATTTCTATTCAATTTGTTTACTGGGACATAGGTAAACATTTTTAAAAATCTGGTAGGAAAATAAATTGAAAATAACTTTCTAAAGAAAATAATTTTTGCAATTAAAGAAAAGTCTAGGAGGCTAAAAATGAGTGTAGAGGAAAGGATTTACAACAAACGACCCAGGCAAGCCTCAAGTTCCTCCTCAAGGCCCGCGTGGCCTTCAGCACCCTCCAGCCCCTCACCCCGGCTCCCTAAGACGTGAGACGAACAGTGTCCCGGGAGGCGTTCCCACAGGGCGCAAGTCAGGAGGGAAAACAAGTCCCTAAGCTGCGCCGCTTCATTTGGAAACATCTGAAATTTCTCTAAGAAAACATTCCATGGTGAAAAACTGAGGGACAAACATCGTCTTTCTGTTGCATTTGCTCTGGGTGACACTGAGCAGGAGCCGTGTGTGGAGCCAGAGAAACAAGAGGGCCCCTGAGGCTCCTCTCCTCTCCCTTCTCCCCGCTGCCCCTCTCCTCGTGGGGATAAACGAGGCCGGGCCGGGTCAGACAGAGAGAGGAGAGGGCGGAACGGGAGAAACGAGGCCAGTGTCAACCTGAAGGACGTGGCTTTGGAAGAGACATCGCTGTTTGTTCCTAAAGAAATTGCTCACAATAACAAACTGTCTTCCCCCCAACTCTGAAATGGCACCCTGCCCACGCCCCCTTCCCTCCTCCAGGCGGCCGGCGCTGACCCAGGCCTCTGAGGGCACAGCAGACACCATCTCGCCTGCCTGTAAGTCCACGCTTCCTGTGTCTCTCCTTCAAATCTCAGGACTGGGCTTCTAATTAAATTAAAGATATAGAGTATTCTCCAAACATCATTACTGTGGAACAAGATGAGACTCAGCCAGCACAGGCAGACAGGAAGCAAACAGGGGAATCAAAACACTAATCACATTCCGCATTTCACCCAGTTCCTACAGCTCCGCAATAATCTGCTTCATTCAAAGCTGGAAGAGATCTTACATTATCAACATTTACTGTAATGGTTTCACCAATGAAGTGTCCAATATGGCAGTGAAATAAAAATATGATAATCAATATATTGAACATACTAGTAGGTGGTTCATAGTCTTCAAATAGATTATTGCCAAAAAGCTTGTTTTTAAATTAGCTATTTGGAATTTACAAGTACTGGTTCCAAACAAAGGACGTCACACATGCTAATTCCATTTCTAAATTCACCCACATATTGGCTGGGATACTACGAAGAGAGTAAGAAATACTACAGCAGTTCCCACAATTTTAAAAATGTATGATGGCTTTTTAAATTGACCTCGAGTTATGTGCTCAGAAAACAGGCCTAGAGGTGAGACTTATTACTAGAAACGTCAGCAGATTCTGCCTGTGCCCTGTGCTTCCTGGGCTTCGACTCGGGGCAGTGCCTCCTGACAAAGCCAAACCCCTCAGCACACGGATGCTGCTTCGGGCACCGCTCCCACACCACCTGCATGACTCGTGCTCAGGGTCATGCCACAGGACCAGGGGAGAGGGCGTTCTCTGGGAAAGTGAACAGGGTCGGGGGCATGAAAGTGTGTCTCGGGGCTGCCAAGGGCAGGGATGTGACTGAGGGAGCAGGGGCAGAACGCGGGTCTGACAGCCTCCTGCAGACACAGAGGGAGAGAGGGGAGTCCTGGGAGGGAGACCAGGCCTCGCTTCCGGGGGCTGGGCACGGGCACCAGGAGTGAGGATGGAGTTAGCAGCAAAAGCGTGCTTCTGTGGTGCCAGGATCACCAACACCTGCCCTTGCTGTTGTATTGCTTTTAGGGTACAAACACCACTGGACTGGTTTTCCTGTGCGCACTTTAATGTCAGGATGAATCCCAGCACACACTGCTCTTGCTTTTGTTGCTGATGTTCACTCATTCATTGCACAAGCATGGGAAGGTCTACCTACAGCCCTGGCCCACAGCAGGCGCTGCCCGTAAGGCAGGTGGAGGGAGGCGGGGACATCAGGGGACCAGGACAGGACCAGGACCAAGAGAGGCAGCCAAAGGGCTAGGCGTGAGGCGTGTGAGAAAGAGAAGCAAGGGTTGTGGCCAAGGAGCCAGAAGAGGGGTGAGAATCTGGTTCAGGGAACGACCCTGACCAGGACTATCTATCCTCACGCTCACTCACCGCCCCGACAGAGGAACCACGGAGGAGGCTGCTTCCCAAACGCCAGAGAATATGGGGGTGAGGGGGTGGGGGGAGCTGGCGAGCACAGACCCAGCCCTGAGAGAGCTGGCTTCATGATCGCTAACAGCTCCCAGCCGATGCCGAGAGCCGCCTGGGGCACACGTGGGACTGGAAGCTCCACGAGCTGCCGTGCCCTTCACACTTCCCTTGCTTTCCTCCCTTTGCCGTAAAACAACACCCCTCCCCATGAGGTGGCCCCTCACCCTGGATTCTGGAACAAGGGCAGGGGCCAAATTGCAGCTGCCGCCGCCAGCAGGCCATTTAGGTGACAGCACATCCCTGCAGTTGTGAGCAGAGCTGGGGGGTTATTTGTTACACAGAGTAACAATGAAAGCTGACTGACACAATCCTCCTCTTGGATGGAAAAGAACTAAGTTATAGCTCTAAGTCTATATTAAATAATTTTAAAAATTTATCTTTATTCTTGAAAGTATTACACATGTCCCCCTTTCTTTCCCCATTGGCCCCCTCCATCCCACACTGGCACAACCCCCTCCCCCCCCAGGCCTTCACCACACTATTGTCTGTGTCCGTGGGTTATGCATATATGTATATAAGTTTTTTGGTTCAAAAATAATTTTGTTTTTAATATGCAAACTACAATGTACTTTCACTCTCCATGGAGATCTTTCTCACATTAAAAAGGGCCCCTTAGTTATTTAAATGCATGTTTATACAGAATACACTCTTACTACTAATGACTCGTTGACCATGATAAATACCTCCAAAATAATAAAAACATCAGTAAGACTGCAAGTTCAGAGAATATCAAAGATGACCCGACATGGCTGCTCCTCTCATGGAGAGCCCCGAGTGCCATGCCCCCAACCCCACACAGGAAGGAAGGAGGCCTTCCCTGCATGCTCATACGTCCCCCACCACAGGGACGGAGATGCCCGCACAGTGGACAGGCTCGGGGAATGATGAGCACACAGGGAGACTGAGGAGCGAGAGGGGCACTTACTGGGCTGGGCACAGCGTCAGGATCCAGTTTCCTCTGGGGCGGGCCCGCCATCTGCGCAGGCCCTCCCGGGAAGCCTCCGGGGTGCGCCAGCTGTGCGCCTGGCATCTGGGGGCCATAGCTGCCTGTTGGAAAAATTTTACAAAGAAATGACTAGAACCCAAATCCAGAGGCGGGGCCCCCGGCAGAGCCCGCTGGTCAGTCAGGCACCTGCGAGCGCCATTCACCTCCGCACAGGCAGGGCACCCTTGCTATTCAGGGGCCACGCTGTGCCAGAAGCTCCCGCCCTCCCTCGAAACTGGTGCTAGGCGCCCGGGAACAGGAGCAAAGCTGATTTCCCAGGGCCACCCTGATAACCCAGGCCCTGCCCTGGGCCCTGCCCGCCTTACCCTGCTGCGGGGGGTATCCGCTGCCCAGAGCCTGTCCTGGAAGAGGCGGGGGCTGCAGCTGGGCGTTCGGAGGCGCTGGGCCGGGCGGAGGCATGGGTGGTGCCCCCAGGCCGTTCAGTGTGGTGGGCGGTGGGGGGAGAACCTGAGACCCAGGCTGCAAAATGGACGGCTGCAGCGGTGGCGGAGGACCCTGGCCCGAGGGTGCGGACAGGGGGCCCGGGGGCCCCTGGCCGGGGGGAGCCATGCCGGAACCTGCGGAAAGAAGGCCAGTCACCCAACGCCGCATCTCTATCTGACCCGCCACTGGCAGGGCGGGACACTTCCCTGACGTGAAGCCAGGAAGCACCCCTACCAATGGCACTGCCTTCGCTGCCACAAGAGGAGCCCCTCATTCAGAAAGCGACACGGATGTCGCTGGGGCACCCCACACGGGGTCACGGTTAAAGGGGAAAGACAGCACCGGTGGTTTCAGCGAGAAAAGGAGTAGACTAAGTTGTAACGCAGCTGCAGCAGCTTTGTCTGAGACACGCCATTAGTTAAGGAGCAGCATCTGGTGCAATATCGGGCAGTCACACAGGGGACGTGCAGACGTACAGTCGTTACCTACAGGCATTACTGAGGCCACCCGCACAGCCAGTCACCTGCACCCTGTGCTCTTCCTGGTCCAGCGGCTGCGGAACCAGGTAGGAAAGACCAGGGGGAACCAGGATGGGCCGCCCACACGCCTGCCAATCACATTGCAAACAGCTGTACAGCCAGGTTCTGTGCCCTTTCCCTGAGTGTGTGAACTTGAGTTGCTTCCCTGGAGACTTACCCAGTTTGGAATCGGGGAGAGAGAAACATTCTGAGGGTTTTTCCACTGATAATTCTGACACACTAACTCGAAGTAATGGCAACATTCTTCGCGAAGATAAGGGGCTGGTGGCTGTGCTGTTATCACGGCGGTCAGCCCCGCGGCCCGAGCACCCGCACCCGCCTTTCTTCCCTCTACTGCTCTGCTGCCCGCGGCACCTGGGCCCTTTCCCGGGACCCCGTGCAGATCCCAGGGCTCGTGAGACCCCTCCTGAGAGGCCCGTGCCCACGAGGCTGAGCGGCCCTCACGCTTCCTCGAGCAGTTCCACGGCCCTAAGGCTCACCTGTGGCATCAGGATTGCTTTCTGTTGTGTACTGAACGTAAGGTATTCTGAGGGCCCTTCAGTTACTCTAAAATAAATGGCAGCCCTAACCGGTTTGGCTCAGTGGATAGAGTGTCGGCCTGCGGACTGAAAGGTCCCGGGTTCGATTTCGGTCAAGGGCGTGTACCTTGGTTGCGGGCACATCCCCAGTGGAGGGTGTGCAGGAGGCAGCTGATTGCTGTTTCTCTCTCATCGATGTTTCTAACTCTCTATGCTTCTCCCTTCCTCTCTGTAAAAAATCAATAAAATTAAAAATAAAATAAAATAAATGGCAGCGTGGTCAGGGGAAATGAATGCTAGCCATTCACAATACGGATGAGTAATATGAAAATGTCAAATGCGACTTGGGGGTACTGCACCCGGGCTGCGTGCATTTGGAAAAGAGAAAACCCTTTCTCATTCACGTGCTCCTGACGCGGGCGGGCGCGGAGCGGGCCGGGGCGCGGTTACCGTAGCTGATGTGCATGGTGTCGAGCTGGCTGCCCAGCTGGGAGACGGACGCCGTGGGCACGGGGCTCGGATACGATGACTGTGTCGCGGGTGGGTAAGGGGCGTAGGAGGGTGGCGCGCTGCCGGCAGGTGGAGGGCCTGGGAATCTAAGAGAAAAAGAGATTGTTAAACGAGACCACAGAGCTTCCCAGGCCCGTGACTGACAGCGAACACCAACAACTGTGGAACGAAGCGCGCCCCATGGGCACCAGGGAGATGGCGTGTCTCGTCTCCCGGGGTCTGGAGCTGAGCTCGGAGGGGTCATGCAGCAGCGCCCTGGTCACCCGGGGCTTCCCTGACCTTTGCACGTCTCACCCCCTGTCCGACCTCCACCCACGTGGAGGGTCCACGTGGAAGCAGGTGAACGTGGAGGAGAGAGGCAAGGTCGGCGGGCACTTGGCCGGGGCCACAGGCGGGTTCCTGGACGCATCTGTCACGAGTGGCCGGGCCACAGGACCGGAAGCCAGAGGCAGCGGTCTCCACCCGGGGCTGTGGCACTGACAGCAGCTCCCCCGCGTGGAGCCCAGCAGTGCACGGCGCCTCCCGTGGCTCAGCCACCCCTCACGCCACCCGGCAAACAGGGATGAGGAAGCCGAGGCCGGGGAGGTCCTGGTCCAGCCAGTCATGCCTGAGCCCGGAGGGCAGCTCACCTGACCCGGAGCCAGACCCCGTGAGCTCCCCCCACCCCAGGTCCACCTGCCTCGATCCCCATGGCTTTCCGACCCCAAGGAGCCTGATCAGGAGAAACATGGACAGAACCAAAAGGCTGACACCAGGGACCCGCACCTTCTCTTCCCTTCAAAGCAGCATTCAAGTCTGACATTTCTTCTGTAAAACAACTGCGATGCTTGCAGTTCACAGCCAGGGACTGCCAGGTCTTCTCCCCCTCCCCCAACCCCATCCCCATGGATGGACAGAGACTTCCATTTCCTCAGTTACCAGCAGGAGACAGAGGTGGCGGCTTCTGACCCTTCCCCAAACCAGTCACATGCAGGTCGCTAGGCCTCACCCTGATCCCTGTTTACACGCACCTGCTGCTCACAGCCACCCTCAGGACAGACTGTAGGCAGGAAATGTCAGCCTCACACACGCCAGGTAGAAGGACTACCTGATGGAAAACTCCAGGAGCACCCCCACCTGCAGGGACCAGGGGTCCTTTGACCTGGTGACAAGCGGCTTCGCTATCTACGGGGCCCAGAACCCCACTGGGGTCCCGACCTGCAGCCTGACCACCGGGAAGAAAGCTGAGAAACAGCAGCGTCTGGGTGGTCCTTGGAGAAATTCCCGCGCCAACAGTGTGTACTGGGCACAGCTTCTCACGCAGCATCTCAGTGGACACACAAGCGCGGTCTCCAGCGGACCGACTCCCAGTGGCTGCAGGCTGGGAGCCCCCACCTCCCCGCTGCCCTTCCTTCGCCCAGGCTTCCCTCCTGTGCTGCTTCACTACCGCCTGCCCCGCAGGCCCCTCGCTGGGCGGCAAATCCACTCTCTCCCCTGGGCCGAATATGATTTGATTTTTAAATATTTATCAAGCACCTGCAGGCACTGCGCTCAGTTCCGTGAAGGAGCTGGGAGATGAGGGGGTTTAAAATTGTATTGGGGATACTAGCCATTGACATCTGAGAAATGAGAGGTTGATACAAAATCCTAAGATAAGATGCCTATAGCCAAACAGTGAAATGCCTGGTACTGACACAGGAATGTTTATATATTCCTAGTATGTACTGATGCTGTAGGCAGTGAGGCGGGAGCAGCGCAAGGGCCAGGGGCAGGTGCAGGTCGCCAGGGTGGAAGCCCCAGGTGCCCAGCAAGGGAGAAGCAATGGTGGCTGGGACCCCAGCCGGGACCCCAGCCCCAGGGTGATCTTTCCTCCTGAGCTAACATGGAGGCCTCCGTTGTATTTCAGCTCCAGGCCCAGAGAAGCAATAAAACCAGCCATGCTGACCTCAGGGCCAGCTGCACTGAGTGATGACCCTGCCCTGGGGCCGCCAGCCAATCAGCGGAGACCAGGCCCTATAAGCTGCTGAATATTCGATTGGGACTTGCCTCTGGGACTTCCCCTAACACCTCCGCCCTTAGACCCTCAGGACAGAGGGCCCATTCCCTCCTGAGCAGGCCCTCCCTTCCCCGCCCCCCCACCCGCAACACCCAGGCACTTGCCATCAGCTTATGGCTCCCCAGCTCCAAGGGCCCTTCCTCTACCTCCACAACTGGCGTCCTCAGCCCGTTCCTTCCAGGAACTGCCTCTCCTCCCTCTGTGATTCCCCCAGCTCGTGTCTCTCACGTCTGGGTCCCGCCGAGTTCTTTCCCAGCAGAACCCAGGCGCCGAGGCTGCAGCCCCAGGTTGGGTCTGGCCCCACTGGTCATGGCCCCGCTGGTGCCGGTCGGACCCCCACCACAGCGCTGAGCCTTCCCTCCTGCCTCTCCCAGGGCTTGGTGTCCTGGGGCACTTGGCCAGAGATGCTTTCAAGGATGAGGCCAGACCAGGAGGTCAAGCTTTCAGTGGAGAAACACGTGGGTTTGGAGGGACCCGAGACAGTGTTCGTGGACTAGAAAAGCGAGGGCTGGAACCTGTCCCACTCACCTCTGGGGAGGACGACCCTGGGCATGAGCTCCATTCTGGCCAAACTGATGTGGTCCAGGAGGCGGGGGGCCCGGAGGCAGCACCCCCCCAGGCGCGGCCCCCATGGGCCCTGCTGGCTTCATCGCACCTGCAAGGGAAGGGTGTGGGTTCAGAGGAGGCCGGACACAGAGACCTCAGGTGGGAGGGAAGGAACGCGTTAGGACCGGTTGTCTGTGAACTGTCACAGGCCTATCAGTGTCACTTGACCATGGCCCTGACGGAGAGCGGAAAAGAGGGGTGCGTGCTCACACTGAGCCAGAGCTGGCGCAGGAGCAGCCCCCACGTCTGGCAGCGGCGCCCGCACAGAACACGCTGCCTTTCACACAAGCTCCGGCACACGGACGGTGCCGCCGGGACATGGGAAAGTCAGTCTGGAAAACAGGGACCAGATGGAAGCATCCTGACTCCACCGTGAGCAGAGGCCCGAGAAGGCCAGCGTGTGTGCTGCCGCGGGAGAAAGGCGGGCAGGGGCGCAGCCTGCGGCTCAGGACCCCAGACCTGGTGGCCACAGCCCAGGGCCCGACCGCTCAGGCCTCAGCCCCTCACATGCGATGCAGGTGCCCCAGGCCGGGACTGCACGCTCACCTACAGGCTGCTCTTCCCCAGGGACCTGTTCTCCCTTTCCTCTCTCCCTCTGTGCACATGGTGGCCCCCGAGAACCCAGGGCTGGCAGATGGAGGGCTGGGCAGGAACGTGTCTTTGAGGCTCAGTTTGCCCTCTTACACTAGGGCACCTGGGACACCCCTCCCCCTCGCGTTCTGAAAGGACCGAAAGAGAAAGTGCCGTCTGCGCTCCCCACTCTGCCGCCTGTTTTGGCCGCAGGCGCTCTGCTCCTGTGGGCCCGCCCCGCCCTGGTCCATCACAGCCATCAGTGGCCTCCAAGCTGCCACGCCTGCGTCCGCCCTCATGAGGGCGCTGCACACTCAGCACCTCCTTCCTTCTGTCCCTCTAGGAAGTTTAGTCCCAGACCCTGCAGTCGGCCAGGATGAGTTTCCGATCCTGCAACACAGCACATCCGTGCACATGCGTTCCGACGCGGGGAGGGGCAGCATTCTGAGCAACCCCCCCACGTGTACACATTTCTCCGCTAGAACAGGATTCCTCAAGCTGAAGAAACATTTCATACTAACTTTACAGTCAGTTTCATTTAGCAATTTTTCTTATACTGAGAATAAAACCAAGTATATGATTCTTATAACAACATACATTTCATATGAAGTTCCAAACTCCAATCCCAGCTCATGAGAATGACAAGAGGCTTGCAGGCACTCGGGTCTGAGTTCCCCAGCCCTGAGCAAACATGTACCCTTCAAAGCCAGGCCCCACCCCCAGGGCAACACTGCCCCATCTGAGGGCAGTTCTGAGGGTGTCTGGAACAAGGCCTGGGTACAAGGTAACCCCCCGCACATCCCAGGCCCTCTCCCCTGGCCACAGCCTGCCCTCCTGTTTTCCAGAATTTATATTCTAACACACGTATGCACACTTGCATTTTCATTTTAAAACATTATTTTGGACAAAAGCAGAAAACTCACGACACTAAAAGAGTAACTAATTACATGCTCTCCAAGAAACCAACGATAGTCTCAGGTCTTAAATAAGAAGGGAAGTAGCAGTTTCATCACCACCCTCACACACGTGTCCAGAGAACTAAAACCAGTTCTCGCAGTTACTCACGTTGGGGTGCTCCTGTGTGTATGCGCTATGCACGTTAATAAACTTTTGTTTCTAAAAATGAAATCATAACAAAAAACAAAACAAGGCATCCAGCCTCGCCACCTAACGCACTCAGCGGGCCTGAGCCCATGGGCACCCCTCCTTGGAATCCGGGCACCCCGGCCCCAAAGACAAAATAGAAATATGTAAAAAAGAATATTTCCTAGACAAGATTTTAAGAGCAACTTGCTCTAGTAAAACGCCACCATGAAATTTGCATATATGTAAATGACGCTAGACAGAAAAAAATATTCAAGAGTAAATTCAATCTGAAAAATGAGTTAACTTATTAACTTTTCTTCCACTTAGATGTTCTGAAAATGAGACTGCTATTCACAGAATAAACTGAAAATATTTACTCAAAAACTGAAACCAGCCACCGTCAGTGCAATAGGAGTTGCTTTTACCTGAGGTGTGCGTTACAAGGCTGCTGGGCATCTCTCTCTCTCCCATTTTTTTTTGGGAGGCAACCACAATTTTTGGTGGCCTTGTTGCCCTGAGGGGATGAGGCCTGCTCACAGTCAAAGAAAGACAAAGGCAAACAGGCTGCAGAGCGCCTCTGAGCGTGACTGAGCTTAGCCAGGGTTCTGGCTTGGAGACTGGCTGCCTGGGGGAGTGAGAAAGCTTCTTACCAACCACTAGGTGATTAGTGAGTGACTGGCTCGCCTGGCTCGCCTTGATGTTTCTTATTCTCCTTTATCTCTGGATTATAATATATATATTTTTCTTTAAAAAAAAAAAAGGAAAGAATATTTCTTATAATATACTTATATGCATAGGTCCTGGACAGGGCCAGGAGGAAGTGAAGACCTGTAGGGAGGGGCTGGGAAGAGGTGAGTGGAGGTGTGTAGAGGGGGAGGGAGAGTAAGTGGGAGATATATGTGATGCTATCAACAAAAAACCAGTTCTCTCTCCATAAGTAGACCTGTGCTGCACCCCAAACTTACTAAGACTTCTTTCCCCTTTCTTTTGGAAATCGCCCCCCCGCAAGGGTTCACCCGCAGCCCGGTCAGCGCACTGTGTGTGCCTCAGGACTGAGCTAGGCGGGAAGTTCAGTGGAAGGACAGAGGGACCTGGAAGGATGAAAATAGGGATCCCCGGCAGAACAGTGGGGCAGAGGCGGAAGAGCAGGGACACGGGACGGCAGGGCGCCCCGTGCAGCCGAGCACAGGTTGTCCTTGTTGGCTGGGTCAGACTGCAGAGTCCTGCCTGCCACCTGGACTTCATCCTCGGGCAAAGGGAGGGAGGATCAGTGCTATCTGCAAAGACCCAGCCTCCCTGGCCAGCTGCTAGCTCTGAACAGCGGTCGAGATGAAGAGAAATCGGGTTCTTTATAGAGCAGAGTGAGAATTTTAGAAGGAAAGGAAAACCAGTCCATGGGAAAGAACTACAGACGCTGGTGCCAAAAGCAAATATCAAAACCACAAACCACCTTCCATACAGAGGCAGGTATGGCAGCGGGGTGCGCTCACTGCCGATTCCACTTCCTCTCTGGCTGGCCTCTCAGGAGGGTCCTGAGCAGGAGTCTCCATTTCCTAGACTCCTGCCAAACTGCGCTGCCATGGGTCCCTAACTCAGCCAAGCCACACAGCGAG